>JAVFBY010223323.1:0-10847 GCA_034781015.1 Tonicella lineata | reverse complement strand
AAATCATCATGTTCTTTATTAACTCTCAGAGACAAGTTTTCAATGGACTATAAGTTTGAGTTATCATGGGTGAGTTATATATGGAATAATATACAACGAGGTGTATTCATATTGTGTATCATATATCTTGAAGATGAGTATCGTGTTATGTTTGGTTTTGACGCATACATTATCATAAGAAACACTTGTTGTCACGACAGATGTATAAGACTTGCACAACAAATAATAAACCAATGTATTTAAAATCCTTGACACGTAGTTAATGTGCGCTATATGTATGACAACTCTGTAGTTACAGGTCTGGCCATTGCAACCCTTCTATGAAAATATAATGTTTGCAAATTATACTTTGCACTGTGACCTTGACATTTGCTCACTACACAGAACTCGTTATGCAAGGCCAAAGGTCATTTGCAATTCACTTCAGTTCGCCTTGGGGATGCATCCGTGCTCTATGGACATATTTATAGTGTAAATTATATTTCCAATGTGTTTGTTATATTTTTAACCGTAATTCTTAATTATATCTGTTTTTAGGAATGAAACATGTTGTATGTAATCACTAATCAACCTGCACATACATGTACTGCAGAATATGCTATGTGTAATACTGTATATGATACAATTGAATTTATAGTGTGTACGTTATTGATGGGCCACCTATCAACATGGGTGATATGGTGATTTATCAACTCTCGACACCATTTATTGACAGCCGCTGACAATCAATTAATCGTTATAAGTCAATTTTAACTGGTTTATAAGTTTATCGCCGTGCCGTGTGTCATGTCAAGTGGCCACTCGCTTTACGGTTGATTAACCAGAAAAGCTTTCTCTACAGTCTATGAAGTTGGTTGGTATGTAAGGCATTTACTACTCAATCCCACTAATCGAATAAAAATGGAAATTTCACGACCTGCACAAGAGATAAAATACTTTATTCGTGTTTCTACCAGATGACATGCTCAGGATGTTTTGAAGAGACATGCCAAAAACTAATGGCTCGTGTAACCCGAATCCTCGGATATGAATGTCATTGTTGATCACGGTTCTCTATGCGCTTAAGTGTGGGCATTTATTCCTGTGTATTCTTTACTTTCTTAGCAAACCTCCAACCCCACACATAGCCAATTCACTCAACCACGTGTGGTCTTAGTGATACCTTTTAAGATTCCGTTTCCTTTAAAATGTTGTTATTGTTTGGCTCATTTGACTGATTGTGGATGTATTTTAGATTCTTGATATGTATTAGTAAATATACAGTCGCCCACACAGATAAAAAGTAAAAGGAGGTGAAACAATACACACGACACATGCAACTCGGCAGATTTCCATTGTTAGCTTATTTTATTGTGCGTCGTTGTTGTGCAATTGTTTTTTTTTCAGAGCAGTAGTTGACCAATAAACAATTTATTTTTTTATTAGTTCATCTAAATCATATGGTAAATCTTGGGGGGAATTGGCTACATCCTAAATTTCCAGGAAAAATAAGTTTTACAATTATATATATTATATATATTCACGTGTTTTGGAGAACAACACACTGCCGATCTGTCAGTCGCTATTACCCCAACGCATTGCTCTAAGCGGGGCTCAGTTCACTGGCATATTGTATCCCTTTCAAATCCGAGTGTTTTATGTCCGTCGGAATTGCAATCCCGGGTAAGTGGTCGTTTTGCCAGTCTGTGGCTAAGTCGCCCCGGGTTCCACTCATTTGTGGCAGTCAACGCTAAACTCGACTTATTCTCTACTCCAGTCACATATAAACGACAAGTAATATTCCGCCCTAATGTCATAGAGTTTTAAGCAGATCTAAGCGTTTCAATGGAATTCTACCATTAGGCAAATTGACCTTCACAGGGAAAGTCTCATGAATTTCGGGCAGAACAATAAACTAATGAAATAAAGCTAATGGGTCTCCCATAGGCCCTCCACCTTATTACCCCGAATGATGGGCCAGTTTGATACCCTGCACTTCCCTGCGTCAGGCACAGGGGAATCGTAAACTTTAAAACACCGGACAATGAATTAATAGCACTGAATATCTGAGAGCCTATCCTTGTACGACAAAACTTTTCCAATCCCGCTGACAACGGTGTTAAAATAAGAGCTCTTTAACTGTTCCCGTTGTGGCAAGATAGGAGCACAATTAATCGAGGCAGCAATTATAGCGTTACAAAGGCACTGGTGAATGATGTGTTATTTCGATAAGTCCCAAAACAATTATCTTCAAACTCCCAGATGCAATAAGTATAGAGTTTCAAGCCCGCAAAAGCCATCGCTGTCTCTATTCCCATCAGCATGGTCATATTTCCCTAATTTATTGATCACGCTTTTGATAGACGAAAACATGGCGCGTTTTATTTACACAGAATCCCTCCCAAAACCAATGGTAAACTGATACTTTAATTCAAAAGTTTCACGCTCCTGGTTTGCGAAGGCGAAATTTATTTGCTATTATGAGAGTCTGAAGAATGCAACGCATGTGCCGATATAATGACATCACACGCGTCACTTCGGTTAAAAGTGCAGACCAAGTTGATAATTTAACACATGCGTTTCTGTTAACACGCGGCTTATCCGAAACAAACGAGAATAAAGGAGCCCGTCAACAAAGGGATTGACAATTTCCGAAAAGAAAGGTTGTGACTTCGGGCAAAATAAACTTGTAAGATAAACTTACTGCAGGGATTTTCTTCTTGACCGACTTCTAATCAGAATCAAAGAATTGGTCACTTCAGGCGAATCTTTCTCAAATGTAACAGTCATTCTCCGATTCACAATCGAACAATAGAACTGTAATTCCGAAGCATTCTGTTATAAATAATGTTAGAAAATACACTTAGCCTAAGCTTTAATTACATTAACGCTGCCCATCAGCCTCTGTTGACGGCGCAGGAATAAGTGGCCCTTCAAAAGAAAAGGGAGGTGAAACGACCTCCAAACTGTTGTAATAAAATTAAATAAAGAAGCTGCATGTCTCACCAACAAGCATGTTGTTTTTTCTTCAAGCATTACGCCAATTAAATTTAAATAATAACTATCTTTTTCCAAAATATCAGACCAGTTTTATTTTGTGTTGGACTCTATATGTTTTCTTCTTTCAATTGCAGTATCAACGACAAAAATGAAATTAATTAACGCACCATTTTATTTTAAAACTGTTTGATCTTTTAAAACTATTATATTAACAGTCTCTCCTCTACAGCGTATTTTCATTACAACATCAAATAAGAAATTTAAAAAATTCGTACTCAATGAATGACGAGTTTTTTTATTTTATTCCAAAACGGCTAATGATATAATTAGAAAAGCTCCAAGTTGGATTTAAATTGAGCTTTTTACGACAACAAATAAATAAATCAAATGAAGCGTCTGCCTTCTTATACAGTCGTTCTTCGTTTAATTTAAATAAACTAAATTATTTATCATTCAATAAAATGTAGTTAATATGTTATACTGTTTTTATTTTATTTATTTAAATAGTTTGCTTACATATATGTAATTTTTTTGTTTTGGCATGGAGAAACATAAACATATTTTATTAACATAAAAATAAAACACGTACATTTACCTCATTCATTTAATTATTTTGAATGAAAAATATTGTTTTGACTTGTAATTAACAATTTAATGCGTTTGTTTTTCACAAAACGAAAAAAGGAATCATCGTGTTTTTTTTATAAAATAATTGGGAAATTAATTAGGAAAATTAATGCGAACGACGTTTAATTCAATTGATTTATTTGTAATTTACCTGTATATTTTGGCACTGCTATATAGCCTATAACGTAATTGGTCTGGTCACAGGTGCATAGAGGCATATACATTCTTCTGTCTCTAATATTTGTCAAACAAAATATATACAATAGGATAATACGAAAGATCTGTTTCATCTATACATGAATAAAGTTATTAAAAAGTCGTTATTAAATAAGTGTATTTATTTTACAACATACCATATTAAATTAGGATTGTGATAAATTTGTGTTGAGTATATTACAGCCCTGTCTTTATATAAAATTGTGTCATTTGAAATGCACTTACTTAAACACTATAGCCGTTTACGTCGTGTCCAAGTAATTGAGAGGTTTTAATGGAAATAAATTCCTATTAATCAGAAGTGAATTATTACATCTATATAAAAGCCACACAGAGAGAAACGCTTATCTTAAACATGGCCATTTATTATTGTCGACAAAGTGACTTTCATAATTGAACTGTGGTTGTAGTTGTGATTCAGTGTGTGGTCCATATATTGACAATCATTTAGCTGTAGGCATAAACAATTATCTCTATATATACAGATATCAAAGCTGTCAATTATACGGACAATATGTATATATCATTAAATTAAATTACAACGCCAATTCTACACAAATCTCCTACATTAAATTCAGCGATTCGTACAACTTTCTCACAGTGTCAAAAAACTAACGCAGACAGCAAAACAATAAATTAAAAATAAAATCGTCCAAGTTAAATCGAACAATTCCAAAGATTTTCTCACAGTGTCAAAAACGGAAAATAGCCAATAAAAAGATCATTACAATCTTAATTGATTTTACCTATGGTTGTCTTTGTGGAGATCTCGAGCAACTGTTAGCCTCGGGACAAGACAATCGTCAAACCAACACTGATGTACATTCTCCAAATTCCCTACGGAATTACAGTGGATTTTAGGAAATAACAACTGGTAAATATACATCAGTACTTTTTATTTGTTGATTATCGCAGGTGCATTTCATCTATAGATCTCCGAAATTAATCAATTAAATTGATGATCTAGACATAATACAAAAAACTAATCAAATACACACTATATTAATATATATAACTATTTGCAAAATAACAGATAAATGGTGAACTGGTAATTCAATCAACTATACCTGAGTACTTTATGAAACAACAATTTTCATTAAAAAAAACAAAACAAAACAAATCAATAAACCAATAAATAATATCAACATACAAGAAAATTCATATTTTAGTATTTAAAAAAATAAAACTGTTTGATGTGGCTGCATGGGTTAATCGATTAGCAAAAAATAAAATTGATGAAGATATACAAACATTAATACAATTTAAAAAATACTTAATAAATTAATCAGAACTATAAATTAGCTTTACACATTTTTATTCCATATATACATTATCAATAAATACATCCGTCCAAAAATTTTAATTATAATGTCAGCATATTCTTTAATTCCTGCCAAATCACGAGTCATGTCTTTTTTTTCTTTTCGGCTGATGTTTCACTTTTTAGCTTATAGATCATTTTTGTCATATGCTAAGGATAATTCATTGTTGACTTGTGGAGAATAATTTTGAATTACGGGGCACTTATTGTCCAAAAACATAGGCTACGCGTGTCGCTTACAAGAGCGTATTTATTGTAAATTTCCGAATAAACCAAAGTTAAACAAAACAATGCGAACGACATGAAAAACGTTAATATAACATGTATTATAAAATTGATAATTTGAAGACTAGTAAAATCTATAATGCGCAGTTATAAAGCAAATTAATTATTGGACGAAAACAAAATTGAACTTATATAACTTATGTATTATATTTTGGCATAAACAAAACAAATACATAAAAAGGAAATGCCAACAAATACATTAATATTACATGCAATACAGAATATAAATTAAATTTGTCTACTACAAAATAAAAATCTATAACAAGCAGTGAATTCATTCATGGTTATAGATAATATTAACATACAAAATCAAATTGAACTTATTTAACGTATACATTTATTGTATTTTAGGATAAATTAAACAAATACAAAACAAACGAAATGGAAATAAATACATTGAAACGAATTGAATATATTTTTTTTATTTTTAAAGGCGATTTTAAAGATTCCATTGATTGAAGATAAACAAACCATAATTGAATAAAAACAGCCTCATAAATTCACTAGGAAAGAAGACCTATCCACCAGTAAACAACGACAATAATAGAAATAACTTTATGAAAACATTTTAATATCAATAAAAACCGTCTGCTATTTTTTTATTAAAATTTATTGATTTATTTATTGATTTATTTATTGATTTTTTAATTTTTTTTATTTATTTATTTATTTATTTTCTCAAATTACAGTTTCATTTTCACAGAGTGATTATGTCGGCGGATACTTTCAATTTGTCTTCCATTACATTTAAAAAAAAATACTTACAATGCATAGATATGATAAAAAGTTAGAGTTTTTTTTTCATTATTACTGGGACATGTAACATGATACACAAGCATTATGATAAACAGTTAACAAATATGCTTGTTTTGCGGTGTCGGTGCTTCTAGACCAAACACATTTTAGATAGCGTTACAAAGGTGTCTTCTGTTCTGTTGTCGTCCGTCCCGCTTGTTTGAAGTCTCTGGTTCGCATCCAAGTGGAGACAAGCATGTGCACATTATTCTTCCATGCATTTGTTAAATGATTAAATTTTCACATTTGTTCAGCATTACTTGAGCAATAATCCCCATCGTGGATAATATTTGGATTCTAGATTGATTGATTGGTGATTTACGCCACATTCAGCGGTATTTCAGCTACACTATGGCGTGGACGTTTAAACAATTTTCTTATTCGACAATCTTATTGAGGTAATTGTTCCAAATCTAAAGCATCCAAGCCTGTACTTTACCTCGTTTCTAGAACAAAGGCCGCTAAATGTAGCACCCCTATGTTGCTGCTATACAAATACATACATGCTGATGTTTGTGCCGTCTAAAAAATGGTCATTAACCGTATTTTCATTTTTTTGAAGATAAGATCGCATTACTTTGAAAATATTCTAGTTTATAAACACGTGCACAGTCAATTCCGAGAAGCGAACCCACGGCCGTTAAGTCAGGCACCGAATCGACAGAAGTAAAGTATGCCGGTTACCTTGACTATTTAACCAAGCAGGCCATATGGCTGTGTGCTCTGGGTGACCGGCTGGCGATTCGTTGTCGGACTCTTTTAAAGGGTAGTGCGTTCGATTCCGTGATGGGAAACATTTTTTCTGAATTAGAATCTTTTCAAAACTATGAAAGTGTTATTTCTTAAAAACGAGAACACTCTTAAATGCTTGCTAGGAGTCTTTAACTGGGGAGTGAATTTCAGCAGGTTGTGTGTTTTGTGACCACAGTGCATGCTGACCTGCACAATTCATAACCGAACGTAGAAGGCCTATTGTCATTATTTTTTCTACAGTCTTTGCAATTCAGAATTTGTTTACATCAATGTTTTTCATCACCGCCATAATAAATATAAATAAAATAGTTGAATTCGTTAGTGCTTAAAGATAAAGAAAACAGACAAACCCAGATTAAAATGTTTACTGAATTACTGAATTATTGACCATTTGATATGACGTGTTTTCATTGGACTGTTGCTTAAATGTTATTAACAACGCAATGCATATAAATAAAAGACTTTAACTTAAACGGTTTATATGTTTGCATTGGTATCAAGTGGCTGTTTTTCTCTCGGCAAAGCTCACGTATGGTAATAAATCTGAAATTACAGGAACTTTCAGCAGTTTATTTAGAATAGTACTTGTACATGTACATGTACGTATATACTTTTTTTCATTCTCTGCATTTATAAAAAATATATACTGTCCATTCCGCAAAACAAGTTTATGGTTTAGTTCGTTGTATATAGGCTAACCATCACGTATCGTAATAAGTGTGAAATGACAGTAATTTTAACCAGTTTATTCCGAATAGTAGCCTACTTGTACGTATATATTTACTGTCCATTCCCTAGGACGGCTATCTGGTTTAGTTCCTTGTAATTTTAACCTCATAAATTCCCTGCACAGATCGGCGTCATCCTTCCGGCGTGAGGAGCTAACCTTAATTTATGTGATTAATTCCCTCTGTCTCCATACACTCAGTGAAAATTTGTTTCTAAAACTCTGTGTGATGTTATTATGTAGTTTGGGTGTTGTGAGCTTTGTTTGTCCGTCATAGGGGAGAATACCCAGCTCTAAAAGATGAACTCGCTCCTCTTTTCTCCGGCTGTCTCCTGAAGGGTTCTTTATGTTCGATGTCACCCATTGTTAGAACGCAATTTAAAGAGACCAGCTTAGCGGATTAGTGTGTTCAGAGAGAAGAACAGCTAAGTGGCAGCGTACATATAAAATTATAGAGCTTCAATACCCCTACCTCAGTCGGCTCTGTTACAGGCTATAATAGTTTTTTCAAAGCGGTGCCCTCAGAAGGTAGAAGATCAAAGAGACCGCCTGTTTACAGGTGTGCTCAAGTAATAAATCCCAACACCTTCAGAAATTCTTCCTTAGAAACTTAGAATGGAGACTTATGACTAATATCAAATAAGACCAAACGAAAAAAAGAAAATGTGGGAGAAGTAAAGGGAGCAATTTTAAAGCAATTTCAGGCCTCTATATTACTTGTGACTAGGGACCACTTATCCCCTGAAAAGCTGACATATCTAAGGTGAATGGCTTTTTGTGTGAGTAGTCCTTAGTTCTCACATGAAAGAGGTCCGTACGATTGGATAAGAATAAGAGGTTTTGTCCTAATTTGCCTTTTCTTTAGTCGAGAGATTCTTCACTTTTACACAAATTATTTCGTCGAAAAGGTAAGTGATATGTGAGAGCATTCCTACCACACCGCAGACTATGAGATATAACAACACAAGTTAGAGAAATTACCTAGCCCACCACAGAGGGAGATGTGCATGAGGTATAAAATGTATGAGATATACAGCTCTGTTTTGAAGTAAGAGTCATATCGAAGCCAATGCTTGATTGATTGAGCTTTAACGCCGTGCTCAGGAGTGTTTCACCTATATGATCGCGTGCCAGCCCTATGGGTGGAGAAAACCACCGCTCACGTCACTGGCAACATGAAAAAGAGGAAATGAGCAGCGGAAAAAACGACACCACAAACAATAATCTACTTCCAAATGCCTATTAACTAAGAGAGCATCTGGGCGTCAGGAAGCTTCCGTCTAACCACCCGCTCAAAGTGGATGAGATGTAAAGGGGTCGATACACTATGCGAATTTAAGAGCGAATTTTAATCGCCTTAAAATTAGCCTAGTGTGTCCAGTGCTGCGAATCTCACTGAGAGTCGGCTGGATGCATTCGCAGTACAACTAGTGTGTTAAAAAAAACAATCGTCTTAAAATTTGCCTAGTGTGTCCACCTAGTCGCCCGAATAAATTCGGCAGCAAATATTCGGCTGAATCACTGGCGAAGGAAATTCGCATAATGTTCCCCCAGCTTTACGCCTAGTTAAAGGTACCAACCACACAGTGCGAAGCATACGGCTCTAGTTAGAATAGCCCGACTGGCTATTCTAACTAGAGCCGTAAAGTGGATTTGTTGGAAGGCCTAGTTAAAGGTCCCAACCACACCACACAGTGCGAAGTATACGGCTCTAGTTAGAATAGCCAGTCAGACCAAAGTGGATTAGATGTAAGGTCTAGTTAAAGGTACCAACCGAATTAACAGTGTGAGATATACGGCTCTAGTTAGAAGTACCAGTTCCATCAAAGAGGATGAGATGAACAGCTCTAGTAACAAGTACCACCCACATCCATGAAGATGAGAAAAACAGCACTTAGAATTACCAATCACATCAAGAGGATCAGATGAACGACTAGTTGGACGTACTAGCCACTTAATTGAGGGCTTTAAACAGCTCGCGTGGCAAGGAGAAGAAGCTCTCGACAACCTCCAACACATGTACAGGATAGAAGCTCTCGACAACCCCCGACCCACATGTACAGGAGGAGAAGCTCTCGACAACCCCCGGCACACATGTACAGGACAAGAAGTTCTTGACAACCCCCAACCCACTTGTACAGGAGAAGAAGCTCTCGACAACCCCGACCCACATGTACAGGAGAAGAAGCTATCGACAACCCCGACACACATGTACAGGAGAAGAAGCTCTAGACAACCCTCGACACACATGTACAGGAGAAGAAGCTCTCGACAACCCCAAACGCACATGTACAGGAGAAGAAGCTCTCGACAACCCCCGACACTCATGTACAAGAGAAGAAGCTCTCGACAACCCCCGACACACATGTACAGGAGGAGAAACCACCCCCGACCCACATGTACAGGAGAAGAAGCTCTCGACAACCCCGATACCCCAATAAGAGATACACGGCCCTTTAGTCAAAAGTACCAATATCACCTTTCAACACTGCTCTGTTAGTACTGTTACTGATACTAATAATGATACTGAACTCTGCATCAAAGCGGATGAAATGTAAAAGGGTTTACTGTATTGAAAAAAATGTCCAACATAAGATGTCGGAAGGCACCAAGATAGAATTAAGGTCGATAATGCCATGTTTATTTAGTATACACCTAATGAAGGATTTGAATACTATCACAGCAATAAACGCCATTAATTGAACGACAAAATAACAACAAACATTGTTTGCATAGAATATATATACATGTGAATACAAGGTGGGAGTAGGGGGATATCATTTATGAACAAAATCGACGAATAACTACAGAAAACAGACCGAAAAATAAATATCAGAAAACGACAATCCAGGTATTGTCCCGACAGACAAACAATTCAAATACGAGTGAGAATGATCCATGTGCATGTAAGAAAACAAATCATCAACGAAGCAATAATCTGGCCGTTTTAAAAAATCCAAACCTCAACAATGCATTTCCTTAAGGTTAAAAAAGTTCCCCCAAAAATAACAGTCTTAGTATATATATTTTAATAAATGCAGAGAAAGAAAATGTGACATGCCTCCAACGGGAATCGAACCCGAGACCTTTGGCTTACAGGGCCAACACTCTACCGACTGAGCTATAGAGGACGTCGATAGAGCG
>JAVFBY010223322.1:0-17647 GCA_034781015.1 Tonicella lineata | reverse complement strand
GATAGATGATATATTGATATTAAATGCAAGCGGCAGACGACATGTCACCCCTGCACGGATTGCCGATTTGAACATTTTCAAAGAACGCCGGACGTCAATGCTTCTTCATGGAACATATCATGACGTAAATTATTCTTTGCATTTGTTGACGATTTGAGTTAAAACGGCTTTCTATTCTTTATGTAGTAAGGAATTCACAGATGTGTTAGAATTGTCTTTTTGCAACAAAGTGTATAACCATATGATGTCACCATTATGTCACAATAGTGCTGTTGCCAAGAATGTAATGTCATCTCTTTATGAGGTTTAACTTACTGTTGAATAATATCACTAGTGCAGTAGGCCCCCCCTACTGGGGATAGTTTCTTAAAAATTTGCACGCAAAACTCCTGTAATAAATGACAGCACTTCAGGTTAAACTTTCATAAGGTGACTTCTTTAGTGATCAAAACTGTGCGTACAAACTTTTATAAAACACCCTCCTGTAGTGTGAGAAACTATGCTAACAAGATGATTTTCTTTGTTTCAGAGTTCCACGCTGCAGCCGCCTTACTGGGAATACCTGCTGTGATTTTATATAGAGGACTAACAACAAAGACTAGGACCATACGTGGAGAGATTTGTAAATCATTGGCTAACCCGGCCACAGTAAAGACATGACAATTATAGCAAATTACAGGGTTTAAATAAAAAAAGAAAATGAGAATAACAGAAAACAATAAATGACTGTTAAAAAAGCTAACTGTTATCAATAAATAATCTTACCACTTCCCCTTTGACACTACCTTGAAAACCTTGAATTACATGTACCTTGAAAATCACAAATTCAAATTCAAGGCCTTTAAATGCCTTAAAAATAAAAATTATGATTTAAAGAACTTGGAAATACCTTGAAAATGAGAATTGGGCTGTCATAATTTTATGTGGTGGCCAAATTATTACTTTCTGAATTGTTTTTGTTGGTGTGTCGATCGCGAGAAGCCCCATAGCAACCAAAGTTTCAAGGGGTCCTGCTTTATGATATCACTCAGGCAGTGAGACTTTTTACATGGGCAAATACTCCATGTTGGAAAATTTATCCCTTTAAAAATAAAGATTAAAACATGGTGTCCCTTTGGCTTCCTAAGAAGTATGCATACCGTCCCCAAAGGCCCAACCATACAGGTGTTTTTAAAGTAGCGACCACTTTGAAGGTACCCTGAAAACTGAAATTATTACCTTGAAAAGACCTTGAATTATTGAATTTCTAAAGTGTACGAACCCTGCTTTGATCAGATCAGCAAAAAGTAAATTAATTTAGAAAAAACATTGAGTCAAGTGACACTGACCTACAATCTTCAACTTCCTTTTGGGTCCTGCGCCATAGCTATTAAAGTCAGTGGTTACTGGTTTTGACAGCTAATGTGCTACACAGTTTAAAGCCACTCCGTTCATCTGCTTAGGTATTTACATGAAGTGACTTCAACTATTATGCCCGGTTCTTTACAAGGTTTTATCTTGTTTTTTCCCCCACCATGTTGAGTAAAACGGAGCAAGAAGTAGAGAATCTGTCATCATATAAGTGAAATACTCTTGAGTACGACATTAAACACCAATCAAACAAACAATGCGTCTCATCCCATAGACAACAGGTCAAGGTTGGCAGGTGGCACAAGCCACGAGCTGTCCCAGTCGATGAACGTAAATGTACATCATGTAACGAATTAGAAGACAAGCATCATTTTGTACTTGTGTGTACCTTATTTGCCAATATAAGAAAATCTCTATTACGAAGACATTTCTGGGAAAACCCAAACAGAGAAAAATTGTCTGCAATAATGTTAATCGAGGAAAAAACTGTATTAAGAAATTTAACAGCTTGTACAAAGAGTTTTTGTCATTAGAAACAAATTGTTTTATTCTGTATAATTGCTAAAATTATATAAATGTTTGTGTACCCTCTCCATCACTGTGGGCCAGATGGCCAAAAGCAATAAATATATATATGTTAAAATTTAGAAAGAAATACAGCCTTTACACGGGTAATTGCTCTATCAACGTCCTCTATAGCTTAGTCGGTAGAGTGGCGATCCCCGGTGGAGGTATATGTCACATTTTCTTTCTCTGCATTTATAAAAATATATATATTAAAAATATTTAAATTCCAGGCGGCATGGACGCGGGACCTGTTAGCACAGTCTCTGTATTGTAGAACAGTGAAGCATGTGGTTAATATTGCTAACAGTCGCTCACAAGGGACAGACTCTCAACATAGTACTGACAGTATGGAGATGTCGAGGGGCGTCAATACAAGAGAGGATATCTGTGAGAAGAGCTACCCTAATCTCACTCCTTACCTGGGTCATGATGGCTTTATTGGGGTATTGGACATGTTTGGGTTTGAACAGTCACAGGTGAGAATTTACTGAATGGGGATCGCGAGTGGTAAAAAAGGGAGATAACTTTGTCACCCATATAACAGGCAGTGCCATCTATCTTATTGCCTAACAATAGCATGATATGGATATTCAATTGAATACTATTGTTAGTCAAAGCGTTTCATGAGACCTTGACCGGGGTTTTACGCCATCATCAGGGTTATTTGACATATATTTGACATATATGACGCCGTGCCAGCTTATTGGGTGGAGAGAGCCATCGTTGACCGCACTGGCGACACCGACACGAAAGACAGGTCATTGACATAACGAAATGCAGGAGACCACACCAAATCGGCTTCAACGTGCCTCACAGCTTTAAGAGCACTATGGCTTCAGGAAGCTCCAGGCAACCACTAGCTACCAGCTTTGGAATCATCCGTAGGTCTGTGTGTTATCTCCTTTTTTTAGCCACTGGCGATCCCCATTGATAATAACAACTTCGGCACTCTTGATCACCAATTGGCAATTCAATTAAATTCTTAAATTGTTTATGGCGCATCCACAGTATTACACACAGTGCGATTTGTCATAATTACTTAAGAGAATTCTCTTCATTCATGCTGTTTTGATTGGTCCAGATTTGAAGACACCGATATCCATCAATCACAACATCACAAATAAGGGGAATCCCATAAAGTTAATACGACAAATCGCACAGTGAGAGTGAGCCTGTAAACCGTACGAGTTGTGACCTCTTTGAAACTGAGACTGCACAAAATGGAACAACACAGCATATTTCATACGAAATCAGATCAACAAACATTCTTTATATATTTTGAAAAAAGTAAATTACACTGGCGCAGGGAAGGCGATTACTAAAAAACGACAACATCATCTTCTAGATTAACTCTCACAGACAAGTTTTCATTGGACTATAAACTTGAGTTGTCATGGGATATGTACAATATTAACCACAAATCAGCAAACAAGCAATGTGATATTTTTAAAGCTGTTTCTCTTGTCTCTCTGTTCCAGACTAATCAGTTATCACAGTTGTGCATTAACCTGTGCTCGGAGAAACTCCAGTGTTTTTACAACAGTCACGTGTTTAAATACCCCCTAGAGGCCTGTAAGGAGGAAGGCATCAGAGCTAATAGTGATGTTATATACAGAGACAATATGACTGTCATAGATCTTATTGATAAACAGGTCAGATATTCACTTATTTTAATGTTTTTTGTTATTATTTTTTTTTATTTGTGAGTGGACTTATTTAGCTATTGATAAATTTTACCGATTCTTGTTTTCAAAATATTCTATAGTATATAATAAACACCTTTTGCTCACCTGTATTTAACGTACAATGATTTTCAGATTTTTGTCAAAATGTTAGTCTCTTGTATTCCTACAGGGTTGTGGTATCTTAGAGTTATTAGATGGAGAATGTAGACTGGCCCACAACAACCCAGCCTTACTGATTGCCAGAATCAGGTCAATACATAACAAACATAACAGGTAATTATGAGAAAGGTAAAAAAATACATTCAGCTCCAATCAACATACACCACAGAAGTGGTGGCTGTAAAATTCTATGTTCAAATCCTTTTTTGATTCCAAGAAGGATTATCAGCTCTTTCATATCAATATCGATGTGTCCCTTTTGGATTCACATGATTACAATTGATTTGCAAGCAATAATGTAGCAGTATTCTGATGTCACAATTAGGCCCCCAGGGCCCGGTTGTTCAAAGCTAGGTTAACATTAAACCATTGTTGTTTGACGTCACATCACACTGCAGTTTCTTTGTGACCGTACCAATTTAACCCTAGGTTATCTTTTAAACAAACCAGCCCAGGTGGTTTCCAAGACCAATTTGACTGTCCCAATTCCATTAAGCACCATCAATCAATCATAGCTTCCAATCCATCATAGTGTTTATTAGACAAATAAGAACTACAACAACTTCATAAATTATGAAATAAAAATATTTTAGGAATATTCAAGGCAGCATTAATTTTAATATTATTTATACAAATAATTTTTTTAAAGATTATTTGAAGCGAGAAACAAAACCGAGGCTTTTGGAATCAAGCACTATGTGGGGGGCAGTGTGACTTATGATGGAAGAAGTCTTTTACAACAGAACAGAGCCTCGTTGCCTGATGATGTGGTGTGTATGTTCTTAGAGAATAACTGTAACTTTACCTTTGTCTCCAGTCTCTTCAACCAGGAATTAACAAATGAACATAGTGAGTGTGTGTTAAATTGTTCATTGACAAATGTTATTTTGGGGCATTGCTTTATTTAATACTACATGTTGTTTTTTTTACAAGTGTTTCAATTCCTGCTTTTAAAATTGTGTCCAATTTTTTAAAAGCGTGATTTGATATACTTGTAACAATATATTTTAGCAGTGTTAATCTGAATTATTTCACTTTAGTGTCATCCATTAGTTGTTGGGTCTGTTCGATTGGTCAGGCCTGTTCGATTGGTCATCACCAGTCGAAAGCAATGGTCCAGACACTTGAAATTATGGATTATGGGTTAATAAAATAATTTTTATAATCAGCTGATGCATATAATATAGATGCATCAGCTGATTATATAAATAATATTGTTTTATTAACCCATATTATCCATATTTCTAAGTGCCTGTGCAGAAATTTTAATTTAGGCTATTGTTATTCATTTTTGTTACTATTTTATGTCATTAATTAGATGCCGAGGATTGGAATTTCTTGGAGAGAAAGAAGAAGCGAAAGAGTCGATGGGCAGCTGTTGATGATGCTGAGAAGACGGTGATACCTGGCATGCCAACAACAATACCTGCCAATCTATCCAGTGAGCAGGAAAGACAGTATTTAGGTAACATGGTTTTTACTTTTTTGGGGGGTTGCAATTTGTTAGGAGTAAACAATAATGAAGATCCTATTTTTTTTTGTTACATCTAATTAATCTTTTTCCTTTAACTAAATTTTCAAAATCTGCAGGTCCCCAGTGAAACAGAGGAACTCATTGCCTTATACCATGCTAATTTCTCACTTCTCTTATAATTAATCTAAATTTCTTCACTCAAATCACATTAGGTTAAGGAAGAAACCAGCATCAAGTAAGTATGTGTGCTAAACATTCTGTTCTTTTCGGTCCTGTTAACTTCTTAGAACCAACAATATTTTAGTAACCATACACTTTTCTTATACAAACTTAACTTGCTTTAATACTAGAGTTTAATTCACGATTACATCAATTAACATCTAAATCGAATGTAGTCATTGCCGATTGTTAATACTTTTTTTTATAAATAAATTTATAAAATTAACATAATTACCAGTTTGTAGCTCAGAGACATTAAGCTGAATTAAAACATTTGGAAGTTAAAAAGCTGCCAGTTCCATGAACAAAATGGTTTTTCACAAATTGCCTTGGCATTTCCTGAGCAATCAAATGTTGAAGGGTTTAATATGTTGAAAATATTTGGTCATTAATTTGTCATATAATTTTAAAGGCTATTTCTTATAATTTGCCAGTTATAGAAGAAGAAAAAAAATAAAGATAAAAAAGATTTAAGAGTGACCATAAGGGGGGGGGGGGGGGGGGGGGTATTTTGTTAACTATACTATGTTAATCATTCTGATCACTTACATTACAGTTCACCTACAAATCGAGGAGATAAGTCGACGACTGAGAACAGGAGATCTAGGAATTCCACCTAACCCTGAGCACAGGTTTGACAGATGAGGCAGCTACACCTCTAACATTTAATCTCTTCTTCTAGCAGCCGGAACAACAAACATCTCAAAACAAAAACAACATTTGTGATCCTTAATTCCCATTTCCATGTCAATAAGTATAAATTTGGTGTTCTTTCATACTAATACATATTCAGGAGCTGGATAGTTTGTTGCAACCATGACTACACAAGCTGTGGCTTTGCATTAAGTTCCCTCAGTTTCTGGTCCCGCGCTGTGGCTCGGTGGTTAGCACGTTTCACTGCTAAGAAGTCTAAGAATTTCAGATCCGCTCGGTAACTTTTTTTTCGGTTCCATGTTGGAAATGGACTCAATTCTGTGTAAAAACTTTGTCATTGCGTTCCTGATATTGGGAAACAGAATTTATGGAAAGTTTATTTATGGAAATGACACGCTACCGGAGACGATCGTTTCAGTGAAATTCTTAGACTTGCTGATCATCCTTAGTTCAGAGTAAGAAGCGTAGAATCTGTCACAACGCATATAAGTAAAATACCCTTGAGTATGACGTTCAACACCAATCCAACAAACATATAAATGCTGTCATCACCAAAAAGAAAACACTTATCTTATGATAACTAGGGCTGCTCTGGTTGTTAAAATGTTTGAGTGATGCTCCTCTGCAGTACTAGTTCCTTTGCGGTTTTAGTTACACTGAGCTCTTAAACATTCATAAATGATATATGGGGGAAATTGCCAGTGATTGTAGAGAAATTGTCGTCTGCTGGGTGGGCTGTCTGATTTTTTCCCGTCTTCAAATACATGTAAGTGAAATAACCTTCATTCAGCAAACCACTGTAGTATCGATTCAATGTTATGATTTATCTGATGTCCTAGTGCTACTGTGCATCAGGAAGCCGTTTTGATGTGGTGTCCTGTTAAACGCTCTGTCCTAACTTTCATGTTGCCAATGTCGTCAAGGTGGTTTCTTCCACCCATTGGACTGGAACACCGTCATAAAGGTGAAATACCCATGAGCACTACGTGAAACGCCAATCACAATCAATCAGAAGTCTTTCAAAATGGTAATTTAGATGGTTTACTGTAGCTGTTGACAGGTATTGTTAAAGGTGTAATTAATGTCATTTTTACATTAATTTGTAAATAACTAAGGCCACAGTTTGCATGAATTGCTGCAGCATAAATTGATGAAAATAAGATATAATGCTTATTTCATGAGATCTTGACCTCCATATTTATCAATGTCTTTCTTCGTTTTTCCTGAAAAATGAATACAAATGGTTTTAGAAATAGGGTTGACATCTTAACTTAAATCTTTTCTTGATTTTTCACATTGACATGCTCTTAAACTTTGGCTGTTGTTTTCAGACCTCTCTCTAATCAGTCTTGTATATTGGTTTTCTGTCATACAATTTGTCGGCTTGTTATTAGTGTGATATTTTATGCAAGCTTATATAATCTAGAGTAAGCTAATGTTAGTAGTTGTTAATAATAATTTCACACCATTCCAGTGGCTACACACCTCAACGATGTCAAAGAACTAATCAAATTTTCTCTCCAATTTACCTAACTGATATCTCTTTATAATAATTATTGTTCATCTGTTATCATCTAATAATTCAAACTTTTCATTTTGATTTTAATGAATTACTCTATGCTTATTATGCTGACCGTTCATGCATGGTCAAAGATAACATTACATATGTTTATTTCAGACTATAATCATTTCTGTATTTTTAGTATGAAATTTAGCACTTAATCATCTTTTTGTTTTATGCTGGTGACATAATATTTTGTAAGGTTTTGAAGGGTCGGTTTATATTTCTCTGAATTTTTATTTCTAATTCTGTGTAAAGGTGGTTGGACAGGAGCTTCCTGATGCCCTGGTGCTTTCAGGGCGAAGTGGCATCAGGAAGTAGATTTGTTGAAGTGTCCTGTTTTTTGTCTTTGTCTCATCTTTTATGCTGTCAGTGACGTCCAGGGTGGTTTCATCTCTCCATTGGGCTGGCATGCCGTCATATATGTGTTACATGTAGCCCCAATTAATCAACCAAACTTATTCTGTGTATAATTTATCTGGTATATCTGGTACATTGAATTTACTATGAGCTTATATAGCTGTCTGTATTATTAAATGTACCTCTTGTTGTCAAACAGCAGTCTTAATAACAATTTTTTTTAAATAGTTCCATTTTTGTAACTTATAACCACACTGGGTAATGTGGGCACATTCATACTGCCAGAAACACATAATGAACAGTTCAGATTTTTGTGGTTGTGTTGTTTTACTGTAAGTACACTGCCGGCATATAAGTGAAATAACCTTGATTACTGCGTTAAACACCTAATAATCAATCTATCTAACTTAATAGCATAATCTAGTCTGCTTGAAATCAAAATACAGAAGTCCGTATAGTGCTGTTTGTAGATAGTACTTTATCATGATTCCCAAAATAAGCAGAATCCATTTATTTCAGAGCGCCACAGAGTAGCTGAAATACCGCTGAATGTGACGTTAAAAAAAATCAATCAATTTATTACTGTCAATTGAAAGTATGTGTACCCCCAAAAAAGAGTCTTATTTTACTTTTGTCAATTTAAACTTCGATTCCATATTAAAAACAAAAAGTGTCCAAGTGGACTAGGAATGCATAAATTAATGCTGCTGTTCTTGGCTTAGGAGCGTACACAAAAGAATTGTTGTAAGACGGCCATTTTATATTTCCAGATCTCCTTCCCCTGAACCGATTTATAACAATGAAGGAAAGCGCCTGAATACACGCGAATACAGGACCAGGAAACGCTTAGAGGAAGATCGTCACAGATTGGTGATAGAAGCATCCAGCCTCAACACTGAATATAAACCACCTCCGGATTACAAGTAAGTTTTATATTAATAACAGGTTAAAGTCTTGGCAAACCATCTCCACGCTATTATTCTATTTTCGACTGAAATTGCTTACTACGAAATTCTCCCCTGTGACAGGGGAGAAGAACACTAACTCATCTCCTGGACTTAAGCCAATGAAGAAAAGAGACAGCCTACTGGAAATATATGATTAATATTGTAAGCCAATGAAGAAAAGAGACGGCCTACTGGAAATATATGATTAATATTGTAAGCCAATGAAGAAAAGAGACAGCCTACTGGAAATATATGATTAATATTGTAGAAAGACTGCCTCTGGTAGCCGTAGCAGGTTTGAGGCAGGGTGTTGAAAAAGTGTGGGGGCTACTGAATGTTTTTACTGTTCAAGACTGCTTGTCTATCGGCGTACAAAGGGAAGTTTCTCGGACTGTGGTGATTGTGGGGTGGTTTTTGCAAGGTTTCTTCCACTGTTTTCCACCACACTTCCAGAATACAAAATTACCATAAAGATGCAATAACCCTGCGTGTGTCTTTCAAACAAAGCATTCTAGCATTGCAGATTTAGTTATTAGCATATAATTTATCTTCTGCAAGAGCTTGTGATTTGCGAGAGCTTGGTGTATCCTCATGCTTACTTAGCAAAGGGGTTACAGTAACAGCAATCAATTTTTGTAAGTCATGCACTCATAATTGGTCGTCTTGCACCTTGTGTTGTGTCCTGTGTACCATCTGTGTTGTCCTTGATGATGAGGAAGGCTTGTCTTACCCGTCAGACCGTCATACTGTCATATGAGTGAAATATCCTTATATATGGCGTAAAACTACCAAAACCCAACGAAACATTACAATTTAGTTTGGTGTCGAAAGTTTTAATGTTGTAAATTCTCATTTCAGACCTCCCATCATCCGTGTGAATGACAAGGTGATGATCCCACAGGAAGAACACCCAGATATAAACTTTGTGGGTCTCCTCATTGGGCCGCGTGGAAACACACTGAAAAACCTGGAGAAAGATGTAAGTCAGCAAATCCATCCTTGTACAACTGGGCCCTATTATGTAAAATAGGAAGGATTTTAGTAAGGCTGTAGTATAAGTTTATGAAGGAAACTCAATATGATCAAAAATGTCCAGGTTAACGAGTTGTTTTGAACTGAAATTAACAAATCCTCATGGAATGTTTGTACCAGTGAGTCAACATCTTATATTTCAAAAGTAAGTCACACTGGCACAGGGAACGACAAATAATGTTCTAGATCAACATATTATACTGTAATATACATATAGCATTGTCGCTCAATCAATACCTTCTCATGTAAATGCATTTAGATATTTAGCACTTTCTTGCTTTCTCTTTGTGTTATGAATTTACTGTTCGTTTGTTATTGCAGACTGGTGCTAAGATAATCATTCGTGGTAAAGGCTCGGTGAAAGAAGGGAAGATAGGTCGTAAAGATGGCCAACCATTACCCGGTGAGGACGAGCCGCTTCATGCATATGTCACGGCTAACCATCCAGAAAATGTTAAAAAAGCAGTGGAAAAGGTAGGTGGCTATTCATTGTAGTCTCATTTAAATGTGTTATTTAAATGGTTAAAGTGTCTGATTGACTTTCATTGGGCATGAGGAAGATTTGTTGCTCTGTCCTGTCTTTGATGTTGCTGGTGATATTAAGGGTGCTTTCCTCCACCCATTGGACTGTCATAAAGGTGAAACTCTGCTGCCACAAACTGGTAATTAAAAAAACAAAACATGCAGTGTCCATGTAAATTCGTTTTTATGGGAAAAAGAATTCTGTTGTTCTCCAATCGTTCTCTCGCATGAGCTTCCTGATGCCCTTGTGCTCTCGGAGCTAAGATTTGTTGTGGTGTCATGTTCTTTTGTCCTTTCCCTGTTGTTTTGTCGTCTTTTATGTTGCTAGTGATTTCAAGGGTGGTTTCCTCAGTTCATTGGGCTGGCATGCATCATATATAGGGGATGTACCCATGAGCATGACCTTAAACCCCAATCAAACAAACAAACAAATCTTTGTGCTTTCTTCTTACAGATACAAGATATAATAAAACAAGGCATAGAGGTACCAGAAGGGCAGAATGATTTGAGACGTCAACAACTGAGAGAGCTGGCACTGCTTAACGGAACACTCAGAGAGAATGATGGATTAGCGTAAGTTCAACAAATTGTGATTTGTAGCTAATTAAAAAAAAAAAATTTACATTGAAGTTTATAGAAAACGATAATTAAACATCTCTGACCTTGTTGTGGTCTTTTTATTTTTGATTTTCACATATTTATAAAATGCACAAATAAAATAAAAGAACAACTCCCATGATATTATTGTCTTGTAATGCCTATAGATGAAATACCCCTGAGCAAGGCGTTAAACCCCTATCAATCAATCAATCAATCTTTTAATGCCACCTCTTTAAGTGATTATTTTGTATTTTTAGGAAGTTGAAGCAGTTGCAAACAGCCCAGACGATCATAACGAACACTATCATATGTTCTGTGTGCGGGGGAGCGGGTCATTTAGCACAGGATTGTAAACAAAAAAGGTACAAACTTCATAAAAAATACATAAGTTAGTCATTAGTAAATAAACTAGGTAGAATGTCACTGAATCACCAGGCAGATTGAAGAGAGCTTCCTGGGCCCTGGTACTCTCTGAACTAGAGGGCATCAGAAAGTTGATTTGTTGTGACGTCATGTTTTGTTTCCTAACCTTGGCAAAGTGGCGTCAATGTCTTGTATGAGGGAAATAACCTTTAATATAGCATACATTATTCAATATGAAACAAGTCACCAGTTTGATTTCCTGCGGTGCCCTTTGAGGTTTTTACCAGTAACTGGTGCTGGCAGACCTTCAAGTGTAATCAGGGTTCCCACGCCTTCTGGAAAGTCCTGGAATTTTGCTTCAATTTTTATAAATAATTGAAAATCCTGGAAAGTTACCTAGGAGTCCCGGGAAATACAATTTCTTTAATTGGTGAAGTGTTTTGGGCAAAATTAGTTTCAAATAATTCATTTCCATTGAACATTCAGACAGTGACGCAAATGTGTGTTTCTGACCTGGGTTACCTCCCTTTAATTTAAAATAAGACTTCTATTAAAGTTGTCTCTACTTTGCCCTGTTGCTAAAGGGCTGTGCAAAGTTCACTTGAGTCCGAGATAATGATTGACCTGGAAAGTCTTGGTAAAACACATTATTTTACTCTTGAGAAAATTACTGAAAAATAAGTTATATTTATTATTACAATTAACCTAGAAGAGAAATAAGTTGGTAACCTCAACCAGTGCGTACATAATAACTGCTTGGTTAATATTAAATAAATAATCCTGCTTATGATTTTAAGAGAAATAATTTCATAAATTAATATGCAGGATTTTTCTGTTGTATCTAGTTCTTTTTTCACTTAAGTAAAAATTACATTTGTTTTGTTTGCTTCCAGGCCTGGAGATAGTTTCAGAATGCAACAAGTACAGACACCTGCTGACAAGGCCAAAATGGATAGTGAGGTGAGGCAACCACAAAACTATTTAAACGTTGATATTGCCTCTGTAGCAGAGACTATGTTCTTTAAACGAATTACTCTCTTATTACTATTTATTTGCTACCATTACTGATCTGGACAGCAAATTAGATGACCTACATAACATTGAATTTGTGTTCTGGCATGAAAACAATTTCTTTATGTCCAAATGTTCTCTAACTGGAGGTTTGACCCAAGTGTTGTCTGATATTTGGAAAATGGAAGCTAGATGTACCGCTTTGAACTTGAAAGCAGACAATTTAATAAAAAAAAAAATTTTTATATATTATATGTGATGAAAATTTGTTGTTCCATACAGCCTTGTGTTATACACTACTCACAAAAAGTTAAGGATCACTATGAGAAAACAGGTGAGTGATAAACTCAATTCTCAACTGTCATCCATGTCTCCGTCCAGCCAAATTGTGAATTCCTGGTCAGCTGTAAGTGTTGTTTTTGGGGAAAATTGCACGGGATTCTAGACTACTGAGCTTTGGCCACAAACAGAAAAGCGGAAACTTGCAAGTGATCCTTAACTTTTTGTTAGTAGTTTATTTAGTATCTCAACTTGTAAATGCCTCTAAAACCGGTTCATTGTTATTACAGTACATGTCTTTGATGGCAGAGTTGGGAGAAGGTCCACCTCCATCACATAAACCTGACAATCATCCTCCAGCCCCTCACCATCAACAACAACACCACCACCATCACCAACAACAACAGTTCAACAGACCAGCATTCAATCATCAACAACCTATGGTAAGCTTTAAAGTAATACTTTAAATTGACATAACATTCCTTCCCCCGGATCAAACTTGGAACCTTTGTCTAGCAGGGCAACCAACACTCTACCGAGTGAGCTATAGTGGCCGATAATAGATTATCCCAAAATTTCATCCAAGTAGGTTGGGCGGGAGCTTCCTGATGCCCAGGGGCAGCAGGAAGTAGATTTTTTTTGTGGTGTCGTTTTTGTGCTATATCTATGGTTTCCGGAGCCTATCGAGAGAACTGTACAATATTTTTTACCGAACTATTTTTGGTTTAATTAGGTATTTAGGTTGTGCCTTTGCTATTTTTACGTTTTTTAAGCGCAGACATAATTTGCATTATGCAATTTTGAAGGTCAAATATTTTTATGTGCAATAAACCCTGGTTTCCGGAGTCTATCTAGAGAACCGTACATTTTTTGTTTACCAAATTTTATTGTGCCTTTTGTTATTTTTATGTTTCAATATCGCATACCTCATTTGCATATTGCAATGTTAAAGGTCAAATGTCAATATGTGCAATACATTCGGTTTTCGGAGCTTTAATATCTAGAGGACAGTTCAACATTTTTGTACCCCAGTTACAAAGAAGTCGGGGGGTATACAGTCCTCCAAATGTCCGTCCGTCAGTCTGATTCCGCCTGTCACACTTTGTTCAATATTTTTTCACCAAACTTTATATTTAATTCATGCGGGTACTTCAGTTGTGCCTTTTGCTATTTTTATGTTTCTGCGGAGTATACATGGGTGGGGGATATAGATGACTTTGTCTTCTTGTTTCACTTATAAGGACAGCAGTGCCAGTATCAATTGTAGAGGACAAAGACCGGAGAATACTACCCAAAGCCACAGGCAGTCCACACATAACGGTACGTTGTATTGGCAGGTAGCTAGCTTTAATATAGTTGAGAGAAATCTCAGTACAAAGAAGATAGTCCTAAATTATCAAAGTAGTGAAGGAAGTTGCCCGTTATGTTTTTATAGAAGCACTAATAATTTCAATTTACACCACTAATGTTTGAAACTCACTTTAAAATTTTCTTGGATTCTGTGTCGTTTGGTGCTTTTTGGGATCACAGCCACCCCATTCTGTAGTACATACCGGAGTGCCACCTGTAAACACAGACAACCCCTACAGGACCTGATACAAAGTCATTAACAGTGAATCATTTAAGCAAAGAAATTCATCAACTTGGTATAAAGACACAAAGATCTTTAAAAAAAAATTGAGCTTTCACACAGTATCACTTTGGTATCTGGACGTTCTCAAAAGGAACAATCTCTTTTTTTTTTTGCATTTAGATATTCGAATGTTATTTATAACCATCAAGTACCATCTAGCTTTTAAACGCAGACTAGAACTTTGGGACAAATAGGCAACTTGTCAAGCTTTCAGTTTTGTGGACTATTTTTAAGGCAGGGAACCCATTTTTACGGAAAAGCATTTTTCTTGAAAATCTGTGTGAATGGTATAGTTTGTCAAAAAATAATAAATAGAATGTCAATCTATTAAAGCATAATTACATTTGATAGTAAAGATTTTTTAAAATGGCATTACTCTATTGTCAAACAACATGTCATGTATGCAGTGCATATTTTTGTACAGCAGTAATTTACTGACTGATGACCGCATAATAGTCAATTTGATGCATATCACTACATAACAAGCATTAAGTATTGCACAGGGCAATCCATAGTCTCCCACCAGTACTTTTTGAATAGCAATGTATTTATGTCTTATTACGGCACATTAAGGACAGTTGTCTTTAAGGCTATCCTTAATAAATGGTATGAAATTGTGTGGAAGAAATGGCCCTGACAAGCATAAGCATACAAAAACTAAGACTTGACCCCGTGACTATGACCTCCTGACCCCAATTGTTTTACGCGACACAGTCACTCCGCCTTCCTACCCCGTGACTATGACCTCATGACCCCAATTGTTTTACGCGACACAGTCACTCCGCCTTCCTAAGTTGTACCTTTGTGCCAAGTTTGAAGTTGCTGCGTGAACTAGTGTGGAAGAAATGGTCCGGACAAGCGATAGCATACAAAGTCTAAGACGGCACCAGGACCCCATTTTTTGACGAGACAATCCCTTCTACCCAAGTTCCACCTTTGAGCCAAGTTTGAGGTTGCTGCGTAAAATAGTGTGGAAGAAGTGGCCCGGACAAGCGAAATCATACAAAAACTAAGACAACATCGTGACCGTGGCCCCACGAACCCATTTTTTTTACCTGACACTCCGCATTCCCATATTGCACCTTTGTGCCTAGTTTGAGGTTGCTGCATGAAATAGTATGGAAGAAATGGCCCAGACAGGTTTCAATCTAATGCATACATGTATAACTTACAACATACATAATACATGTATATATGCCAGAACCAGATTTTCTCAAACAACAAACAGATTTGTGAGTAATATCTAGAAAAAAAGATGCTGCTTTAGTGTCTCTGTGTCAGTGCCCCCAAAAACATGGTTATACAGATGACATTTTTACAAACATTTACATACAAGTTCAATTACTTGTCACATTTACTTGGACAGAAAAAAATGATGAATGTACAACGCCCTATTTATGTATTTATGGCTGTATTAGAGGTCGGAAGATGAAAAAACAATAAGCGTTATCAAATTGCAGGTGTATTTACAGGAAACTTGGCACATGAAATAAGAATATAAAGATCTAGTTTAGGTTTTGGAGATGGAAAAAGGCTCGACCTTTGTAGAACTATGCGCTGTCTCACCCGTAGTAGGAAATCAAAAGCATGAGCGCACAAGGTCCACACCATTACTTTGGAGGAACAAATCCCACCCTTTCCCCCACCCCTTTCTTACCTGTGCTGAGGTTTTGTTTTTCTGCTTGCCTATCTCCTTGATGGCAGGTTCCTCAATTACAGATGGGTGGTCATGTTTTCTGTTAAAAATATCAGGAGTTCAGAGTGACTTGCAAAGTTTTGCTATGTCGGTACTTCATTTTGTACACAATTATCATGGCAGCCATTACTGAAAGCAATGTATTCTTATCGTTTTTTTGATTAGGTTTTATCCTCAAGTTTTTGCATCCACGATATGATGTCCTGCTAGCTCAAGTGGATGGCCTGCTAGCTCAAGGATGGACATAAATGGCAACAAAGAATGCTGAATGCATGACAATCTCTTGACCCAAATGAAAAACACGAGGCTATATTAATACCAAGGGCAATAGCTTAGGAACGTTGAGTCACAGTATTACAGCCCACACCAGTTACCCACGTGTTGTCATGAATGATATGTTCATTATAGGTCAGTGTCTGGAAAGGTAGTTCATGAACTAAACAAATGGACAAAAAAAAGATAAGTCAGGGTTATTCTAAAAATCTGACCAACAAATACCAAGGAGCGTAATTTAACGGTTTGTGTATTTAATTATAAAGAACAGCCCTCTAGACTTAGGAAGGACACACAACTTGTGTGGAAGCTTAACAATATAAACACAATATCACTATTCTAACTAAAATGGCATTTCTTCACCAAAAAATTCCAATACAACGTTTCCCGGTACTTTTTCAGTAAAGTGCTTCAGATGGCCAAATAGCTTATATTACGAGTAAATCAAATCAATCCTGTTTTCTGAGTCTCTTTTTTTTTCCCTAGAAAATTTCCCACAAGGCCATAAAACTTTCTAGACAATGATATTCCCATATTCCCAACTTTTCCAGCAGGGACCTCACTTCCTGCGAGGGTGTCATGCTAGGAAGCATCATAAATATTTGGGCAACTTTATGTCTAAATGCTGTCTCTGCACATCCAGACATGAGTCAAGCACATTACATGTATCTCTTCCATGAGACAGTTTTTCAGTCGGGATCCACTGACATAATAGGAAACTTGACCGGTAGTGAGGTTTTCTGGCGATTTAATATGTACCGGCACAGGCGGCCAAGATGGACCATCTTTATCATGCAATGACAGCTGGCCTTAATTGACATGAACCTGCAGTAAGTGCATGGGCCTAGGCTCAAACCACAGCTTAGTTGCAACATAATATCCATACAGAAAGTTGACATTGAGTCGGATCCGATTTGGGTAGGTTCAGGCGTGACTGGAAGAGGGCATGGGATTGACTTGGAAGTCTGTGGGGATTTTAGTTTTGATCACATGGTTATAAGGTGCTTAGTTTTGTTGGTTTGATTGGTGTTTAACGTCGTACTCAGGGGTATTTCACCTAAATGACAATGGATTCTCCACTTATTAGACAATTCTACTTGATATGGTGGAAAACCGGTAAGGAAACCAGGGAAAAACCACCCCTTGCTTTAGCCGAAGTCATCTATGTGACTCCCTCTGTACTTACGCAGGTCCACTGGTTGGATCAAACCCGTGCGGTACTTCGAAGGAGGATCGGTAATCACGCCAGTCAGATACTCTAA
>JAVFBY010223100.1:0-10847 GCA_034781015.1 Tonicella lineata | reverse complement strand
TTGAGTCAAAATGAAGTTATCGTTTTTCGGATTAACACTACTTGTGTATTATGTTAAACTCTTCAGTGGAACTACAGAATACACGTTGAATGGTAGGCTTGTGCTTTAAAGATAGACAAAGCCCATTCGAGGTAAAAAAATTATCATTACTTTTTTATTTGTTGATAAGAACATTCTCCTTTTTATTCAGCATTCAGTGAAAACCGTATATAAACATTGTAGTTAGAAGTCGTTCAAATTTTAGTTTGATAATTGCGATTCAGTTCATTGCAAATGTACAGATATACACTTTTTGTCTGATTTCGAGCACTTTATTTTTTGTCTAAATTTAATTGTTCAACTCCGTTTTCTGAAAAACTGCTTGAGCAAGACCCGTGAAATTTGGCATGATTATTAGTGACATAATAATCTAGTAAACTATATCTCATATTGTTAGTTTTTTGTCTAGTTATCTTTTTATAGCAATTTTCCTAAAATTACTGATTACAATTTGACTTTCTGCATTAAAAGACGAACTTTAAAAAAAATAAGCCGAATTTTAAAAATCTGAGATACGTTTAACTAGATTCTTATGTAAATACAAATCATGCCAAATTTTACGAGTGTGGCTCAAAAGGGTTGTTGAGAAAAGAGTGTTGAAAAATTACATTTTGACCACAAATGAAGTGCTAGAAATGGGGCAAAACCCATCCAGCTATACGCTTGCTAAGTGCTGAATCAACATTTTAAAGCTTAAAATTAAAGGACTTTTAACTAGAACTTTTATATAATGTTTTCACTAAAGGCAGGACAAAAAGGAGAATGTACTTACAAACAAATAAAAAAATAAATGACAAATTTTTATCTCGAAGGGGCTGTCCATCCTTAAGTCAAACTTGGTGAATAATTGTTTTAAGGATCATTAAAAGAGTCGTGTGTGTGGAATTGCGACGTCTTGAATTGCTAATTTTATCATTATAACCCTTGACTGACCGAGCACATATGGAGTGCTTAGAGCACAACCTTGATATATCCAAAAATGACGATTTTAAGTTGGAGGGTCCATTGAAAGAGTTAATGCCCATTCTTCTTGGGGTACATACCTTATAAGTCCATTGATAACCGTTTTGATAGAAATAGCTGCCTTAACTTGTCGTTTGTGTGTTATAAGACTGTACTTGCAAACATAATTGTGTGATTTTCTCAGAACTTACAAAAGGACTTATCATGGGCGTGCTCTAAGCACAAACAGCGGCCTCTGGTGAGACAGAAAGGCACATGTAGTACATTAAGTTATTGGACAGACACATGTGACAGTTTGGTCAATGAAGCGCACATGCAACTGTGTGTTGAGGTTATGTGAACTCGATCGGCCAAAGGATTAAATTGAGAAGCTAAAAGGTATGCAATAAAACTAACGAAGATGGAACTTTCTTACAGTCGTTTGTATTTGTGTAAACATTCAGTTGAGCCTTAATCTGACTAAAATCAGATCTATATTAGCTCCCCGATATTGTATCTGTCGCTGTGTAGATCTGAGGGCATCGCCTAGTAAACTGCGTTCAATGACGACAGGTAGCATGGGATTCAAGAAAAGTCACTGTTAAAATTGTCCAATGAAAAGCCACATAGCAGGAGGCTGTGATAAACATATATGCTTGCTCACTATGGCAGTCCCAGGGAAATCCTCGACCCAACACACCTTGGGGAGATAAGTGGCCCTCTGATTGGTCAACCAATCGACACCATTTGCTAAACGATGTCCTCAGATCTATATAGTGACATTACAATACTGGATAGCTAATATAGATCTGATTTTAATCAGATTGGTTAAGCCGTAGGTGATTAGTCTGGATTAAGTACAGCATAAACGCTTATATAATAATATATAAGTGGATAGAGGATAAATGAATATAATGGTTAAATGAAAACGAAAGCGAGGATTAGAGATGATGATCAGATTATACTTACACAAATGGCACTTGTGGGGGCCTCCTCTCAAAGTATCCACCAGGAGAAGACATTGATCTTTGTGGTAGTCCAAAATGTTTCTTTTTCTGGACGACAGTAATTGCAATAGATATAACTATAATGGTTGGGATTCCGACCACTAGCCCCATTACAATGGGCCAAATTGTAGCTTCATCCGTATTGTTATCAGTGACAAGATTGGGGTCCTTGTCAACCCGGCCAGCTGATGACGTCTCCCCGGTTTTACCGATGTAAGGTTCATTTGATGTATCCGGGTAAGTAGGTCTGGGTTTTGGTGCAGTGAATACCACATCTTTTTTGGTAATTGGTGAAGCTGATGCTCGATCACCTGGTCTTGTTGGACGGGGTGTTATTGTTGTTGTTGTTGTTATTGCTGTTTTGACAGAGGGTGTTATCGGCCTGTCACCTGGCCTGTCACCAGGCCTATCCCCAGGCCTGTCGCCAGGCCTTACAGGCCTAATTTTGGGAGGTGTGGTAGAAGTCGTTCTTGGAGCTGCTGTTGTATTTTTGTCCACAAGTCGAGTTGGTCGTTTTGTGGGAGGTGAGGGTGTTGGAGTGCTTGTAGTGGTCGCGGTGGTAGTTGTGGTGATCGGATCTCTTGTATCACTTGGTGGAGTCGGGCTCCTCGTTGGTGCCAAGGTCGGCGGTGTTTGGCTGGATTTCGTTGTTGTTGTACCTTCCCCGTTTGCTGGTCGATTCGGTTGCTTGGTAGTAGTTGGTGTAGAGTGTGTTGTTGTTGTCGTCGTAGCCTTTGGATTTTCTCTGTCTCCTGGTCTTTTCCGACGCGTAGACTTTGCTGTGGTGGATGGCGTGCTTAGTTTAATAGATGATGTGGGCTTTGTTGCTGTTGTTGTTGTAGAGCTTGGTCCGTCAAGATCGCTTGGTCTAGTTGTGCCCGTATGCTTAGGTGGGGTGGATGGGGTATTTGGTTGAGTTGATCCCAAATTTTCTGTTTCCACCTCAGATGTTTCATTGGGGGAATCTGTGTTATTGCCATCACCAGCAGCAAGTGCGTTCAAGCTTAAGGTAGTTTGTTTGACCAGATTCTCTTCATTCGGATTCCCAGGGTTAGGAATAACGGGTTGCGAGGATGGGGCAGTAGCTAGTGGATCTGTGGGAGAGCTTGAACGTAAGGCGTTTTCTTGATCCGGCGTGTCTAAATCTGATAACACGACAGGTTTTGTAGATTCCCCAAACTGGTTGAGAAGATTTGAAACTTCGTTGGAAGGTTCTAAAGCCTTAGTAAATCTAAACGTTTCTCTAATTCCAGTAGTGAAACTTTCTGGCGGTTCTCCAGATCCTAATGCGTCTGTGTCCTGTCCAGTCCTAGAGTTGTTCCCTACTCTGTCTGTACTGTTTTCTATTCCAGATAAAGCTGGTGATTTGGATAAAGTAGCATTCAATGTATGATTATTTTCGGACAACGGGTTGAGAGTAGTGGTAGTATTATGTGTCTCAGTGGTATTGTCGTCATTAGCTGAACCGTCTGGAATCTGTCTTTTTAAACGTTGGTGACTATCTGCTGAGTAGTGTCCACAAGATACTCGCCACTTTAGACGCAATCTAAAATAATAAACATAATCACAACCTTGGTCATCTTCAAATCATCTTCTTTAACACATTAAGTAAATGGTAAATATATAAATGTTTGAACTAGGCTATGGCTAGGCAAAAAAATAAAAACATCGCCCTTTGCACATCATCCAAACCGCCCTGATGTTTGCAATAAGTACAAGTAAATGTGAAAAGCTAATGTGGTTATCTGTAATAGACAAATCAAGCCAATATGAACAAATATTGTTTATATATGTTTTTTTTATGAATATAGAGAAACAAGAATGTGCATGCTTCCAACAAGGTTCGAAGCCAGAGCCTTCGGCTACTTGGGTCAACAATGTAACGAATGAGCTACATACATATAATATACGTGGGTATACAGGCAAACCGACAGATCGAAGACAACTCATTAAGGATCAAAATCGTCTAATTGAAAAAGTTGATGGGTAACCGTTCTGATAAGAAAATCTACAATTAATTCATTGCGTTATTCTAAAGATTAAAGTTATCCATAAACAGGATGATATAACTTTGGGGACTTTCAAGTATCCTTTCCAAGAAGTTTTTCAAATATACTTCATTAATTCTGTTCTGTTTTAAAGTGATATTTTATAAACACACACTTTTTAAGTAATTTCGTGTTATAGTTTCGCATTCTAAAGGTTACTTGTGTACAATTCTTTATATTTAAGCCGTTATGGCATAATTCGATGTTAACATTTGCGTAATAAATGTATGTCAATATGTCACCTATGTTACTTATACTTTGTATATAGACCCTTCTCAAAAGTGCAGTTATCTCCCTTTTGCTGACTAATCACTGTTCACTTCCGGCTAGTAATTGTTCGAAATGACGTCACATCTGTGTAACGTGACGCTATGACGCGTGCTATTGGTTAAACGTCATAAATGAAAGAACGTATTTTGACAGAAAAACGTTCTATTTTCGTCACAAAAATCCGACTACTAGCCATTGTTGCTGGTTTTTGCGCCTCCATCACAGAGGAGCGGTAGCATTCAGGGGGAGACAAATGCACTTTCGAGAAGGGGCTATAGACAGACCAACTGACATCTATACGCTTTTAACGTCCAAACCTCACCTCACACCTTCTTGTAAAAAATATCTCTGCCCAATCATAATCTGTAAATATTATTTGTTGTCACTGTCCTTTTAATTTAAGAAATAACGTGCAGGGTTTGTTGTTACATTTGTTGATTGACTAATGGTGGTAAATGGGAGTTGTTTCTATTTGAATACAAGGTACCATAGGTCCCGAGTTATCAAATTATAGTCAACACCCAGTTTACTCACCATTTACCAGTCAACAAATGTAAAAAAAAATGCACGTTATTTCTATTCAAACACATTCCACCTAAATACTATTATATGGCAGATGCTAAAATGCACTTGTAGATCATCATTCAGTACCCCACCGCCTAAAATTGAGTAAAGGGGCAATACCAATTCCACAGTTCTACAAAGAGTCATTTGAAGTGATTATAGCCTGACGGGTTTTTTTTATCTTCACAAAAACATGGCGTCATGAAGTCATAACCAGCGACCTCATTGGTGGAATGACGAAGATGACGATAAATGTTTAATGACGTCATGTTTTTGACGTACGGTAATATGGTTTTTCGCCATTGCCTGAATGCAGATCTTCTGAAAACGTAAAATGTTCTAAACAAAAGAAAACAACAAGCCATTCTTTATCGTCTCAGGTAGGTCGGGTTTTATCTTATATCTCCCTAATGTCAACAACGGATTACATGTGTTAGAATCTATCATACTTCTCCCGACGATGACCTGGTGCTCCGGTGTCGTTTTTGGCTCCTTTTTTCACCCTTTTTTCTGTCTGGTCTTTCATGTTGCCAGTGACGTAAAAGGTGGTTTCCTCCGCCCATGGGGCTGGCACACCGTGATATAGGTGAAATACCCATGAGCACGGCGTTAAACCCTAATCAATCAATCCTGACGATGACTTAAATTAAGTAAAGATATCGATTTACAATTATTAACATATTCAAAGTTTTTATTAAACTTTTTTATTATAGATTCATTTAGACAAGACTTTTGGCGGTCAACGGGTACACATACACTAAAAGTCTCTCCCACATTTTTTAAGGGAGTGGTGTCATCATTTAAAACATTATTTATGGATTGTATATAAAGTTAATTGTGTATGTGATTTGAGTCATTTTCGAAATTACACACAACCACTAGGAGAGTTTTAAACGCACACATTTAGTTTAGTTATGGATGTAGATGTGCACTATTGGGTTAGAATATTGTCCGCTTCCTTGTAACGGTATAAATAGACTAGATAAAGACTTACACAGAGTTGCCGGTGTCGTCAAGCAGGAACTTCTCTTTCCATTCAATCGTAGTTTGTTCTGGGTAAACTGTTGTGTGGAAAAATGCGCTTGGTGTTGACTCCTCTTTTGCGCCTATATTGATATACAGTCTGAGATCTGCTTCACTCAAACAAGTCTGTAAACAAACGTGGCCATTAATGTAACTTTGTCCTGCACAACACAATATGCATCTGTCACCAGATCAGTGAAAAGTGTCTGTTATATCGAAATAATGAGTTATTTAGCCGTTTACTGAGTACGGGTATACAATTTGACATCAGGACTGTTATGTAATAAAACAGTTGATACAGTAAGATTACCGGTTGTCACCTTTGCGGATAACCATTCTAATTTCGGATTAAGTATTATGAAAGTTGCATAAGAAAAATTGATTGTGTTGTCTGCTAGGCTAATTGGTTCGACCTGTCAACTATGATCCTAATCTGATTAAAATCAGACCGAAATAATCTCCCAGTATTGTATTGTCGCTATGCAAATCTGAGGACATCGCCTATTAAATGTATGGATTGGTTGACCAATCACACGGCTGCCTATCGCCTAGCGTAAGTAGGATCGGGGATTCCCATGGGACTGCCCTGACGAGCAAGCGTAACAGGGACCTTTCTAGAACCCCACACCACCTGACGTCATCGAACATCGTTTATTGCAGCATTGCCACAGAATCACAAGCCATAATTACAATAAGGGGAGCTAATTTAGATCTGACTTTAATTAGAATGACTAAGGTCCCAGCTTTCGCTTCGATTTAAGAATGTTTAGCAAGAGCATTTTGACGCCTTGGGATTTATTTAAAAACACCATCAACAATGTCAAACTTAATCCTGTGATATTTCGTGATTTCATGTTACAAACAAAAGCATTTTAAGTTCCGTTGTACCTCGCTCCAAACATCATCAATATTTAATTTGAAATAGGCTATCATTCAGGAAGAGACTATTTTTGTATAATCAAATTATAGGAGTCACTAATGCCAGTCAAACAAGTTATGTTTTTCTTGGTGTCTATGGCTTTTCTTTAATTGCTTGAATCCGCTTGAAGTTTTTTGGGTCGCATACCAGAAGTATCAGTGGAAGCACATGGAGCTGACGTATATATATTTCAGAGAAAAGAAGGGAACAAAAGAGCTTGTTTGGTGAAGTGAAAGGCTTGGTATTTCCTACGCCCGCTGAAAAGTTGTGTAAACATTGAATATTCTGTTTGAAATCTGTATATGTCTGTACCTATGTCCTAAAGAAAGCGACTCTCTAGGCAGTGCTAACAGATGAGGCCTTACACAATTTTGGGCATTCAAAAGATTAAAACACGAACTGAATGTGTTTACTTTACATGACAGATGGAATATATGGAGAGTTGATTCATGACGTAAAACATGAAAACTGTGTATTATAAGTGAAAGCATGTGACATGACCGACTCAAAAATCCTGCTACAAAACATTGGAAATTATCAGGGGACATTTCCGGACGATCCTGTATTGTTGAGAGCCATGATTGTTTCGAATACCAAGCCCATGTGATAGAGTGTAACTTGTATTGTTTATCTGTGTTGTTGTCTAAGTGGACAGGTACAATGTAAGTATGTATACCCACAAAGATCCTGTTTGTCTTCTTCCATTATGTTTATTTATTGACGAAAGATTTGAGTGAAAAAAAATCTACACAAACACCTGTTAAAGTTTTTTGCGAATTGCTGTGTTTCTAATTGCATGGTTATACTTATTTTTAGAAACATGCGTCCAAATGTCCATAAACAAAAGAACAGTGGACAATTTAATTGCACTGGTCACATGAAACGAAAGAGAAAAGACAATAATAAACAATCCAGTGTCTTTGTTTTAATATTTACCTTTATGTCTGTGAACTAACACTTAAATAGAAAACTAAGCTTTTGATGAGCTTCTTCATCACAGATACATGTATATTGATATCTTTGACAAGACGGTTAACATTACACTAAAGGGTATTTCACTTATAAATAAAATACATGTATAAATTTTCTTGAGGAAAAAGTTCTCTAACTGTGAGACAATGATGAAATTAGTTTTTTTACATACATGCAAGAAGGGTTATTTCAGAGGCCTGTCCCCTTGTCTTTTGGACAGGTAAAATCATGTTTGGACGGGCACAAATTTTGAAAATTAACACTAGGAAGATACAAAATGAACAGAAAAGTTTTTGAATTAGAGCAACTAATTCTGGATAAAGGTTTGCATACAAGGCTATATTTACAGGTCACTGTGTCAGAATTTCTCAGTCTATCAGAGAAAGGGTCTTGACTTGTGAGAAAATCAAGGTACATGTAGCACTAAATCAATCAGTATCAGGTACTATTTTTCTCCCAGGTAGCCCTAAATCAATATCAGCTAATGCAACTACATGGTTGGAATATGTGTGGGTTGCAAACAACTTTTACTCTCTGAGTTTTAAAACTAATTGATAGACTTTTATTTACAGGTCAGTAATTATTGAAATATAATAAAACCAATGAACAACATTGGCTTCAAGTTTTGTTTTGTGAAGTTCAAACAAATTATCAAAAATCAGCAATTAACCAGTTCACAAATTTCAAACAAGTCTCACTTCCTTTCTGTTAGGTGCCTTTTATTGTAGAAGCCAGTTTGATATCAACATAACCTGTGAATGACAAATTTGAACATGACTTGTTGATTTTCTTTGTTGTTGAAAATCTATAGGGATACAGTGCAGGCTACTTAAAAACGTGAACTTAATCCCTGTGAAAACAAACAACCTTTACCTCTATTGAGCCTTTAATTAAAATAATTTCAAAACTTCAGAAAAAAATTTAAATTCTTAAAATATGTAATCCAAACATTTAACTTTTTTGTTGCTGGAAAAAAAGTGTTTAATAAAAGATTAAAAGACTCATTTAGAAACTTAAGATTTTAGATTTACACCTAAATTTAACACAAATACAGTTAACTGTTTATATGTTGAGTTGAGAGTGAACTTAAACTTTCATAACATGTTATTTTATGTAAACAACACAAGGTTAAACAAAAAACAATCCAATTGTATGTAATGCAATAAACAAGACAAAGTGTGTCTATAATACACACACTGTTAATACAATGTTGTGAGATTAATTGCTCTACAAATTTATGTTTGTAAGAAATTAAACATTTTTTCTTAGGGGCGAACATTACACATATGAAGAGTTATATCATTGAAGATATACAAACTTAATCCCTAATCTTTAAATTTAATAACCTGAACTGTTTTTATATAAATTCTCCACTCTTGAAAAGTAATGGTAATCCAATTATTTAACAAGATAAAGAAAAAATGCAATTGAAAATCCATGGATGTACATTTATTTACCTGTTCACATGGTCATCATTAAAACTTTGAATGTTAGGTAAATTTTCCTCAGTAACTAGGCTTCTACATTTATCCACTGGTAAAGCACATTTTTGATGTTCTTCTTCATGGCAGGATATACTTAACGTTTTAACTGACATCCCATCTTTGCCTTCACTATTACATGATGTATCCAGCGTTAGAACTGAACATTGCATGTCATTACATAGACTCTCTGCTTGAGTAAAACATTGCTGTTGTTGGTGGTCCCCTTGTTCAAGCGAAGTTTGTGAGGTATCAGAATTCCCCACGAGGTACACCAACATACTGAGATTATCAACTTAAATCATCACAAAACAGGAGAGGAACATAGAAATCATCAAAGCTAAGCTACATGTATGCAGTAATGATCCATTGTGAAAACAAATTACATAGAATGAAGTTTGTCAACCATCTTTAAAAATCCAGAATAGAGTTTGTAGTGTCATGATAGCAAACTCCATTTTAGTACCCAGTACAGTATTAAAGGTATAGGTCCAGTCACACTGCTGTACATGTAGATGTACAATGAAGTGGTGTTTGTCTTCACTGCTCAGGTAAAATGCGCTAAATGAGCACAAGCAGGTAGATATGTGGGTGAATGTATGGTAAACAAGCCATAAAGAGAGGGAATTAAACCGTGCTAGATTTAGACAACTCGCTCACTTCACACACTGTGACTACTGCCAAATGGCCCCAGGACAACTCTGATTTAAAGTGACTCACTCTATCTTGTTTTTACCTGACAACAATTAAAACTCAACCTGCGACAAATGAATTTCATTGTAACACTACTAACAAGGCCTGGAGGCTAACACATATGTAGGAGAGGGGCAATAGTGAGGTGTCACACAGGGAACTTTGAGGTGTCCTTGTTGATTTTAGGGTCACCAATCATGGCCCCACCATATGTTCAAAGACATCTGAGAAATCCCTTCAATTGAAACTTGTGTACTTTTCAAGATCAAATAGCTTATTCCCCATGACAGTTACTAAGGGAGTAGACAATCTAGAAAAGGGGCCAAACGATGGTCAGATCAGGTTCTTTCTGTCCTAGTTCAGGCATCACATCACACCTGGAAATTACACTGACCACTATTCAGACACCTGTCAATGTTTGTTCAACTGACCAACCTTTGGATAGCAGGTTAAACCATCAGGATATTCATTTATCACCAAACATAGCTAATCTTGTGCCTTAACACTAAGAGGGTAGCATGTGGCCATCCGCTATTTTATCAGGTCTATATGACTAGAACTATGTACATTGTACAGAATCAAACATGATTAGCCCAGGACAAACCTTTAGGAGTACATGTAGATTATTTGCTTCATTAGTGCTGTATGTCAATCTTAAACTGGTTGGATATATGCTCTTAGGCAAAGAAGGCAACACATTCAGACTCTTCTGGTCTTATAAAGAGATTTATGTTATCCCTATTTGTATTAATTACACCAACCTATTTAAACCATTTATCATCTGACGTTCTGACCCTTCCTTGCCATAATTTAAGTTCATTGTAATCTGAGGACCTGTAAAATTATATTGTTTTGTGTATGATGATATCAGGGTCAGATGATTCAGAGA
>JAVFBY010222989.1:0-10848 GCA_034781015.1 Tonicella lineata | reverse complement strand
AGCTGGGCATGTCAAGTCTCAAACCAGAATGTTATATCTCTGCCCTACAATTCAGCTCAGTTTCAATATGCCGGTGGTTGGTGGGACCAGACCTTCCTCTCCTGTCCTGGGGTTTAATGTATCTGAACTATTGTTGCTATTAGGAAGCTGTTTTGAAGTCAGTGGCATAATGTCTTGTTTCCTGTGCCTGAGCTGGGCTGTCATTGACACAGTGACGTCGTGATGGGTAGTTTAACCCATTCCAGTGATTAGGGGTTTAACAATACACATCCACCGCGATACATGTACAATACATATCTCAGTATTCACTTCACGATGTCATAGGTATCATGATAACTAAGTAAGTTTACCATTTGCTTGCTTTCTTGATTGATTGATAAGTGTTTGATTCCAGTCTCGAGTCAGATGTATTTTGCCTTTATATGATGGTGTGTCATCCAGATTGGTGGAGGAAACCATGCTTGAGTCTGACGTCACTGGCATCATCAAAGACAGGACAACAAAAAAACAGCTAAGAAAGTCAGCTTCCTGATGCCCCTTAGCTCTGAGACTGAGACCAAAAGTAAACTCTCGCCAACCACCTATGGAAATATCTGGAGAAACATTTTAATATTTTTCCATCAAATCTTATTGAACTTTCACTTGATTTATACTAAAGTGGTGCTTTTTCTTATTTTAGAATTGTCAAGCCTTTTTAAGCTTATAATTTACATGAATTAGTCTGTTTTAAAAGAATATCTTAACAACTATTCAACATTTATTTACCAAACTTTGAATGTAATGTTATGCAACAATTCTAACAAATAAAAGTGACGCTTATTGGCCATTTTACAATGTACTGTGTTGTATTCAGTTTCAAATGGTGTTAAACATAGGACAATATAATAGCCAATTATTTGGAAAGCTTCCTTTTTTCTGTCACTGAACTACATGTATACATTCAATTCAATTATATTTTCTAATGAAAACTGTCTCTAGGAGGTATATTTGTCCTCTCAGAACCGATCTAGTAAAGGACCAGGGCTAGATCTGCGGTGGAGACTTTTTACTCTCTCCATATTTGTTAACAAAAATGTATATTATACAAAACAGTAAACACATGCACAAGAACAGAGTCAGGACTTCTTGGAAGATTTGTTTTTAGTTTTACTTTGGACAAACTTTCAATATAGACTTACTGACATCACGCGTGCTATAATAAGTGGACAGAGTTGTATCAGCAGCTGGGCATGTCAAGTCTCAAACCAGAATGTTATATCTCTGCCCTACAATTCAGCTCAGTTTCAATATGCCGGTGGCTGGTGAGACCAGACCTTCCTCTCCTGTACTGGGGTTTAATGTATCTGAACTATTATTGTTATTAGGAAGCTGTTTTGCAGTCAGTGGCATTATGTTTTGTCTCCGGTGCATGAACTGGGTTGTCATTGACACAGTGATGGCGTGAGGGGTAGTTTAACCCATTCAGGGGTTTAGCCAGAAATCGAAAGAAAGGTGTCCAAAATGGTCATTTTTCTTCACTTTTTCAGTTACTTGGTGTCCAATTTTCACAATTCCCTATCTCCTGCATGTTAAACTTTCTTAAAACAGGGTGTTCACATGAGGCAATTGTTCAATTCTGGGTGTCTAAACAACGACTGCACACCCCTCTTCCTAAGCCCTTGAACCCATTCCAGTGAGTAGGGGTGTAACATTACACATCCACCACGATACATGTACAATACATGTCTCAGTAGTCAGTATTCACTTCATAATGTGATAGGTATCATGATACAAAGCCATACAGTATATTCCTGTTTTAAACTTCAGCCAGTATGAAAAGTTGTTATTCCCCAGAATCTGAAGAATTCGAACACTGACTATTTATACTGTCATGACTTGTCCCGTAGGTCTGGTCATTTTGGCATTATTATGACGCTGAATTTTCCCTGTAGATACTAAATGATTCAGTCATTTTCTTAACTCTCACCGAATACTTTTAAAATAGTGTGTTTAACTTCAATTGGCCAGATTTCTGGACTTGCAGGCTCAGCCAATCAATGGTCAATGCCCAGTATTTTTGTATTGGCTATTGGTATTTCTTTTCCAATTCTAAAATTAGCTTTGATCAGTCTCGCTTATTGGTTTAACTGCCACGATCACATCCACAGCAATTTTCAACAATTATACTAAAATAAAGTCATTAGAGAATTGTATATATCTATATATCGACGTTCTCTATAGCTCAGTCGGTAAAGCATTGATTGGCCTGGTAAGCCAAAGGTCTCGAGATTGATCCCCAGTAGAGGCATGTCAAATTTTCTTTCTCTGCATTTATAAAAATACATACTAACTGGACACCCATGTGTGTTTGATAATTTAACACTCAATCCATGCAGTCGATGCAGATCAATAAATAAAGCCGATATCCAGAGTACACAAGTTCCGATATATCAGGGGTACAGTCCATTTGTTTACTATGGTAGGAAAACAGGACCTAAGAAATCAGCCGGTTCAGACAAGATTCTGGTGTGTCGGTGGAGCACAGGTTTATACAATTTATTCATCTCATGTTTTTGGTTTATTTTCAGAAACTGATGATAGATGAGAAGAAGTGTTATTTCTTTGGACGTAATAAGATAATGTGTGACTTTATGATTGACCACGCTTCATGTTCCCGAGTCCACGCAGTACTCATCTGGCACAAACATCTCTCCAGACCTTTCATCATTGACCTGGGCAGTAGTAAGTAACTTTGACAATCTCTGCAGTAATATCAGACAAAGTTAGAACTATGAACAAGATCTTGTGTGAAGCCAGGTTGAAATTTGATGTTATTTGGTTGATTGAACAGATTCCAAATTTTGGATATATATTCTGTTTTTTTTTAAATTAGATTAATCTATGCACCGAACTATCAATTTATCACAATAGTTGCTTCTGTAATAGTCAACTATCGATAGTTTAATGGTCCAACTTTAGACTTACTATCAGTGGATTTAAAAACAATAACTTTCGCAATAGTTGATCCAACTATTGTAGTTTCAATTGTTAGTAATAACAAAAGGAAAAATGGTAATTTCTGTTTAAAGCAGAGAAATGTATTACTTTCTCCACCTGTGGGTATGATAATAATTAACATCTTCACTCACAAAATTTACAATTGTTTTTTTGTTCAGCCCATGGAACTCACATTGGTCATATAAGTTTAGAGAGCCGTAAGCCACAGCAGGTGCCCCTTGATAGTGAGATACACTTTGGAGCATCAACAAGGATATATGTCATCCGAGAACGCCCACAACCCATTGGTGGACTAATGGCTGACGACAATCTGAAGAAAGGGGAGGAGTTAGAAGGAAACATGTTCAATTTACCCGAGTCAGAATCAGAATTAGATGTAAGGGATTTTGTTAGAGTTTTACAGCCTGCAAATTTTGTAAATAAAAATTCCTGAATAAAAAATGATTCCCTTTCAGTTGGTGTAAAATTAATGTGAAAACCAATAACATAAAAAAAGGAAAGACAAATTCCATGAATAATGCATCAATGATGATGCTTAAAGATCTGTAGATAGATCAATGCTTGTCATAAGTTACTGTAGTCACCATTGATGGGGCTTTCTTGAAGTACTTTCATATGGTATTCTACTTTTCAATAAATCAAAGTCTTATGGTATTTGTCTAAATTGTAAATATGCTGGATTTCTGAGTCTCTATCCTTTCAACTTTGTCAAATATATTTTCTAATTTGTTAGATATATGCTCTGCCAAATAAGTATTTTTTGTGAATATTGTAGAATCTAACAGAATTTAACACAGCCCATAATAGAAGAGTAGCTTCCCTTGTTGAGCTCTCAGATGTGACAACACCTAACTCATTAAAACGGAAAAGAAAAGCCAGTCATGTGTCCTTCAATGAAGAAGAGGAAGTCATTAATCCAGGTAAGATCATTGGAAAGTCAAGAAGGTTTTAAATGTAATTATATGTATGATTTACTTTGTGGTGAGGAGGAATGGTTGTTGGGAGGTTTATGTTGACCTAATACTGTGTTCTGAAAGCCAAAGTTAAGCCAACTAGCAACCATTCTTCTGGCCAGAGTTTCTTTTGTTTTTGTCATGTGAGCTCCGACAGGCATGGAAGTTAAGCTGGCTCAGTATTGACCTTGGAGGTTCTTGGGAAGTTCATACAGTACAGCCGAGTTCTAAGTATACAAACTGATCTCACTCTGACACCACAATAGTATAGTATCTTAACTATCAGTATCAGCCAGTCCCCGCTGATCAGATGGTGATCTCACCCTGATCAGACCCTAAGCTCAGGTTTTATCAGCATGTATACTTAGGATTTGGCTGTACTGTAGGTCAAAGTATATGAGGCATACAAGTTATGATTAAAAATGTCATCTTTGACGTGAGAAGCAGAACGTCTTTTTTGCAAGTGTTCTCAAACACATGACGTTGTCATGTGCGATGTCATTTGTGGGATCCCAAAGGTGACGAAAATGTTCCTTGTTCTTTTTAACGTAATAAAATTTTTTCCGGCTTAATGTTCAGCCAGTACTGTTCAGGCGAACAAACCCAATCCGGCTTAGCAAACAGTAAGGTTGTTAGCAGGGGCTTAGCAAGAAATCAAACGTATGGTGTCCAAAATGGTCATTTTCCGGTAACTACTTTCTACTTTTCACAATTTCCCTATCTCCTGGATGTTAAAGTTTTTTAAAATAGGGTGTCCAAATGAGACAATTGTTTAATTCTGGGTGTCCAAAGAATGGGTGGACAACCCTCTGTCTATGCCCTTGGTCGTTAGACACCTCCAGTGGGTTCAAATTAAGGCAGTGTAAGTTTGACCTGTCATGTTAAGACAAAGAAAAATCGTCGACTGAAGAACGGCTGCTAGTTTAGCTTATTTAACCGGGCTATTGCCATCTGAATGGGTTTGTAGAAACCTTCAGTTTAGTACAATACTGTAAACTCATGCAAACTTACAATCATTTTACCCAAACCGGTAAGCTTTTTACTGCTGATAAAAACTACACTGATTGGTAGAGAATCCATTTTGTTATTTTGGGCTAACAACCCATCATATTAGTTAAATAACCTTAGTTATGGTGTTAAATCCCAATCAAACAAACAAACAATTTGATATAAGTATGCCCTGATCTAAGTTAAACAAAAGGATCTGTTTCTATTTCTCTGGTTTGTCATGTGTCAGCTTACAGTGATTCTATACAGTGCTGACCAGGACCGGGCGCCTATGGTCCAGTGAGTCAACATTTTGCCATTTGGAGGCATGATCTAACAAGAACACCATGCTTTCAATATGTCTTTTGAAAACCATTGTCGTTATAGGAACTGACAACTTTGTGTATGTTTTTATTGCAGAGGACATAGATCCCTCAATTGGCCGATTTAGAAATCTTGTACAGACAACCGTCATCCCAACAAAGGTGAGTTTTCAAGTTTTAATCCATACTTTATTGACAAGATTAATTGTTTAAAATGTCCCACTGGTATACTTTATTATGAATGTAAACATCCTTTGTTAATACTCAATTAGTAACTCAGGTAATTTCCTTTTTCTGGTACAAAGTTCTTTGATCTCATTTATGCTTTTTAAAAGTGAAATACTCAGTCAATTTTCTGACCTCAAATCGTGTAGTATCAGAGCTTAATTGTTAAAGGTGGGTCGCTGGCGCAAGCTTTATGTGCCTGAGTGCGAAGGGGAAGTGGACATTTGATTTATTGTGGCATTCCGGTTTGCATCTAGTGATTGTCATGTTTTAGTTTGTTGCCATTACATCAAGTGTGGTTTCCTCCATCTATTATTTGGTCCAATGTCATATGAATGAAACAACTTCAATTGTGGTGGCCTGAGTACGACGTTAAACACCAATCAAACAAACAAACAGATCAATTGTGGTGAAACCTCATTCAAACAAACTAACTGTTAAACGCTACAGAAAATAATTTTGTTTCCAGCGAAAAGAATAAAATAAATCAGTTATCTTTATCCTTTAATTTGCATCTCAAAACTATTTTACAAATAAGACAAAGAATTTTGTTGGGTAATTTTTCACTTGAAGTTAAATGTGTAATTTGACCTTGTTATATTTTATTAATATAGATAAAGACATTTAATAGCCACTCGGGATCGAAATTGTGACCCCTGGTTAGCAGGGCCAACAGTCTGACCTAGTTACATGTATATATGTTTGAGAAGGATGTTAGAATAGACATTGAAATGTTACCCCATTATAAACTAGTCAGACATTTTATAAATATTTCGAATCATTTTTTATATGGAAAGATCCTTTCATGGTTAGTGTGGGTGGAAGCTTCCTGATGCCTTGGGTCTCTTTTTTTTTTGTTTTTTTTTGTGGTGTCATATTTTTTTGGTGTTCTTGTCCTTTTTTCCTGTCCTTGTCCTGTCTTGTCTTTTATGTTGCCAGTGATGTTTAGGGGTGGTTTCCTCCACCCATTGGGCTGACATGCTGTCATATAGGCGAAATACCCCTGAGCACATTGTTGAACCTCAATCAAATAAACAAACAAACAAACATTTTCATGTTTATTTTGTTTCTTTTCCTAATCCAAATTTTCTGAGTATGGAAACCTTTCCTTTTCCTAATCAAATGAGTAATCAAACTTTCTTTTTACAGAGGCCTAAGATAGAGCATGGTCTCCCAATGTCATCTATGACAGACAATATAACAAAGAGGCTGCAGAGTTTCTCTTATGCCCAGGGCTTGTATGGAGAATTACCCTCAGTGGGTGGAGTGAATTCTGCCCCTATTTCTTCACAAAACATTGTGTCTAAATTGGGTCTTCCTGTGCCCAATCTGGCACCAAATCTGGAAGATGAGCCCATGCTAGATTCCATGAATCCTAAAGTTCCTGTTATGTTCACAAAGGAGGACATTCAAAGAGAACCCAAAAAGAAGAAATATGCCAAAGAAGCTTGGCCTGGGAAAAAACCCACACCTTCATTACTGGTCTAACAGTATTGTTAAGAGACTACTTGTACTGGACTGTAGAAAGTGTGAATTCTCATTATTTTGTTGAATTTATCTTTTCTAACTTGTCTAACATCATCACAACTGGATAAAACATGTTTTATCTTCTAATCAAACGCCAAAGCATCACGATGGATGCATGTGGACTTACTTGTATATATGAGACATTTACATTATAAAGCAGCTTCAAGGTCTGACATTGTCTGCTCAAGTGCGTGTGGGTGGTGAGAGCTTTCTTTGCTCTGGTGCCTGCTGAGCTTTGCCATGCCATCAAAAGATTATAATAACTCTATGGAGGGTGTGAACAACCACAATCACAAACAAACCTTTTACAGTAATTTATATTCATCATGGTGGGTGGGCGGTGTCTTACTGTGTGTACATTGATGTTTCTGTATTATAAATCATTCAATCATGTTATGTTGTACATGGACATTACATATCCTCATTAAAGAAAATGGACAGTTTCATGGACAAATTACACAGACAAGTTTCTTATACACAGACAAGTCGTCACCCAATAATGTGAACTGAAAGGAATGGTTCGCTGTCAATAATATAGTGGGCCTGGTTCATACTCATTGTGACAGTTCTCAGCAGATTACCAAATAGTACTTGTCAGTCAGTATACGTTAGGATTGCAATTTGTTGGCTTACAGAAAAATATAGTTGTAAAACATTTAGTTTTGCCAAAAAATAATTAGCCTTGCTATAGAAAATCCGATTGCATGCAGAAGACTAGTTTAAGTTTTATTTCATAACCTGCAATAACATACTAGTATATACCTCCTATGTTAAATATAGCGAATTTGCCCGCCGTAAAGTGTCCTCAAAGGGACGTAACTCTGATGTGGTAACGTCATAACTCTAAGTCCTGTATTGGATGTGTAAGCTTCACTAGCCAGCAGTGACAGGCTGACAGCTGGTTACCAGGTGGCGTGAACTGAAAGGAATGGACCCATTCGGTAGCTAGCTGCTAACTGAAAGGTTGCCAACATGTTACATTTTATTACTGAACGGGTGCCTTGTCACAGTCATTGTGCACAACTACACAGCACTGAAGTTTGGCTGTGTATAACCTACATAAACAGGCCTGTGCTGTAATGTTTCCAGCATAACCTACATGTAACAACTGGTCCTGTAAATTTGTTCTAGATAACATATCTGTATCATTTGCATTTGTCTTTGCTTTGTTGATTTTTTAAATACCGGTACATAAATCATAAAATGTGGATCTATGAAAAATAAAGCAAAAGTGCTTTACAATGCAAACTTCATTTGATGATCGGCTCGACAAAATTCGTCAAAATCGGTAGCAAGAATGCAATTTTAGAGGAACACTGCAAACAGTTTGGGAAACCTAAAAATCGTTCTTCCTATAAAGAGTTTGCATAACCATGGGAAGAGGCTGTACCGTCAGCTCTTCCCAGCAGCACAGGCCTGATAAATTTGTTAATATGTGTTCGACTTTGTCTTTTTTTCGTAAGAGTATCCATCTCGATGGAGGCCCTACTAAATTTATATCTGTGAATCATTGTGAACCGCTGCACATGACATTGTGCTGCTTTTAAAATTATGTCTACCAATGTGACTGTCCGCTTTATGAATAAACTGATCATAGTGAAATTTATCACACTGAATATCTCAACTTGGGCACCTTATTAACTAAACCAAATATGTTAACAGCATTTTCTTGTTAGTACATGTAGATTTCACTTGCCGCATGTTATACATAAATTGCTCATAACAGTTTTTGAATTGTATACCTTAATCTTGGTGCATTATACGATCTCCACTGTGTCCGATTTTTAATTATGAATATCAGCCTAGTTATACTGCATTTTAGAAAAAGGCTTCTTTATGTTTCGCTTGGCGCTCGAGAAAACAATGACGGGTTGGCCTGGTGCCACTGTCTGTTTACATGTATTGTAGGCAGTGGCGGATTAACCATTAGGCTGACGAGACTGGAGCCTAGGGGCCCACTAGAAAGCCAAAAAACCCCCCCAAAACGTGGACGTTATATGAGTAGCTTACGGCGGAACACTATAGAGCCTATAGACATGCAGTTACTATCGACATACATGTAAATAGGCTTATAACCTATCCGATTTTGAAGTTGTCGTAAGCCTATTGAGGCAAGCAAAAAACATTCTGACCGAGCGCTACATGGTTGTGGAGTATACTACAAGGGGGTCTTTATGGAACTTCAGCCTATGGGTCCACCTATGGTTAATCTGCCACTGATTGTAGAAGTTACAGTATCTTCAGTCCCTGGTATTGATGTATAGGAAGAATTTTTAAAAAGAAAACACAACCATTATATCTTCTTTAATGAAGAAAAAAAAATGTTGGACAAAGTCTGGGGAAACCCTGTGGCTCGTTTTTCTAAACCTATTTCAGTTAAGGACCGTGTGCAAATGAATATGTCGACGTTGACAGCCTAGCGGTGATAGTAAGCCAACTATCACTGGCTTGTTTATGACTGTTCAAATATTTCTGTTTTTATAGAACGAAATAATTTAGCAAATAAAGTCTCAGAATGTTATTCGACTTTGAGTGCAAGTAATCAGAACATAGACATAGAAAACCGTACAATTAATTCAAGTTATAAGAACATATGATTCGGAGGCCAACTGAAGTTGTGTTTATTTGTATGTCAGTCTTGTATATATTTGATAAGAATTGAACTTAATCAGTAAACATAGTCAATGGCAAAAATCTGTGCTTTATGGGTTAATATAATACTAAAACCCGGAGGCAACTTTTCAATCACCTTTGGCTTCTGCGGTCAGCTGTTTTAAAAACAAGAACAATTTGGCCAGTCCAAATACATATCCTATTAACCTTAGGCCTAAGGCTATGGGCAATCTAGACAAATAAACTTGTCCACTTTAGTACGTATGCAAGCCTCGTAGACAAGAATAACGGTCTATCAAATCAACAGTAGTAAACTCATCCAGTAATCGTAGCCTACAGCTATATGCCACGCCATCGCACGCGTTTTTTTTATGCATTTATTTACTTCCTTGGAAAACAAAAACCACGAACGTTGACTATTTCACGTTACAAATCCATAACAGATCTTATTCAACGACTTTATATTCCCAGGCGCCTTGATAAATCTTGTCTGCGAGGCTCGAATGCATGCTTAAGTAGACAAGTTTATTTGTATATGGGCAATTTAGACATTTTCACACAAGGAACAATATGACAACACGTCAGGCAAAATTCCGCTAGTTTTCTCTCAAAATATCTAGATAAACCTTTTATTTGTGTAGCATAATGTTCCAGTGTAAACTAGTTAGAATCGATCAACATCGACGAATGAATGGTGAAAAATGGCGCTCTAGCAACGGATTCTCGAGTCAAAACTTTTTAGGCGAAACTTTTATGTTGGGCTGTGTTCTCATGTCTACCTGATCGGCCTACCCGGCAGTCTATTCAAACAAAATACGTTTGAGTTAATTTAAACCCAAAGAAAAAAGTGTTGTATATTCGTAAAGTTTTGCCTGTCATCTTCTTAGTTCTTGCGGTTCATAAGTCGTTTTAAATAGGCGTTATGATATAATTCGAAAAATGCTGGTACGGATTTTGTGGTTCTACAGTCAACTTTATTACTCACAAGAACTAAGACTTCCTGTATACAGTGACAGCATTTGAATATGCGAAGCGGTTTCCGATAGGCTAGGGAGCTTCCCTAATCCCGATGCCCTGGTGCTCTTGGAGTTAAGGGGCATCAGTGAGTATATTTTTGTGGTGACGTTTTTTGCTCCTTTTCCCCCCTTTTTGGACCAGGAATACTGGTCCCTTATCGCTACTCATCTTGTTGTTGTTGTTGTTGTTGGGGTTGTTGTTGTTGT
>JAVFBY010222767.1:0-10849 GCA_034781015.1 Tonicella lineata | reverse complement strand
ACCAGTTGGTGCCTGACATTTTGTCAGGCACCAGTGGAAAAATTATATTCAGGCTTGCCTGTTCAGTAAGTCTATATTGTATTTATTCGACTACTTTTTGATAGAAAACTACATTCCTTGTTTAATGGATTAAATTGATGGAGTGTTCCAGATCTGTCTAAAATCTGACCAATCAAACGGGCCCATAGTCACATGGGTTTTCTGATAGCTTTCTTTCTTAAACATTAAGAGTCGGTTAAAACACTAAATTCAATTTTGTTGAAATGTGTGCAAAATGACATTTAGATCAAATATGAATATATACAATGTACTTAATTACATCGCGAAATAAAGAAATCTTAATTATGAAAATTGTATATTAGTTTACTGTCAAATTCCCCACAGTCCAGTGTTAAACACTAAACTATTACAAATCCCTAAATTCTGAACATCTTGCTCTATTTACTGAAACATCAGCTACTAGTCACTTGCTAGGTACTTTTTTGAGGTACAATAGATTTAACTTCTATTCCTTTATGCTGTGTCTTACTTTGTGATTTTCAATTCTTGTTTGAGACAATCAGTTAGAACATTTAAACATTGATTTATTTTAATACCTGCATAAAAAGTCCATTAATCAAATGCAAACAAAGAATTTTTTTAATCATTTCCTCTTTCAGATAACTGGAGAAAACATTACAGGCCCTGTTATTGATGACTACCCATTCAATGAAACAATTAACAATGCTGTGTGGGTAGGATTGGAGAAAAACACAAACACAGGATACTACATCAGGGTGAGAAAAATTCTGTGTTTTTTTTATTTTTTGGGGGGCAAGAAATTTCCCCAATATGCACAATTCTAACACGGCTTTTTTGATGTTTGTAAAAATATTGAGTTACTGCATGATAGAAGGAATTTCCATCTTTTTCTTAGTGTTTATTCTATCTAATAAAACAATAAGTAGTAAAAATTAATTACTTTTTAAGGAATATGCACAATGTATATATAACATTTAATTAGCGGGTGATTGGGTGGGAGCTTCCTGATGCTCAGGTGTTCGCTGAGCTAAGGGTCCTCTTAAAATAGATTTTTTTTGTGGTGTCATTTTTTTTTTGTCATGTCATTTTCCTGTCTTGTCTTTCATGTTACCACAGGTGTAATGGGTGGTTTCCTCCACCCGTTGGACTGGCATGCTGCATAAAGTACTGGGTCCAAATTAAAAAAAAAAATCATTTTATGATATTGCATTTTGGCATCCCAAAATAACAAACACACTAATTCCTTTACTCTCCAAACAGAACAATATCATATTTTTTTTTTGCTATGTTTCAGAATTACATTGGTATTTTGTTGCTGTTTCTACTAGAAGCTATTATCCGCTATAGACAAGAACAAAGGTTTAAGAATCCTCGAATTGACAAACCTAAAACTGGTATCATTTTTGCCAATGTTCGTCGTGAGGATGCTGACAACAACCTTCTGGACTTTATCAAATTCATGGCTAACTATTGTTTTTACAAGTACGGCCTTGAGGTTTGTTTGTTATCAGTTTTTTTTTACGAGTTTTGTTATGCTTTATGTTAAATGGGTGGTTGAGTGTCCGCTTCCTGGTGCCTTCAGAGTTAAGGGTCATCAGGAAGTAGATTTTTGTAATGGTGTTCTTTTTGCTCTTTTTTTCTGTCTTGTTTTTCTTGTTGGCAGTGACGTGAACGGTGGTTTCCTCCAATAATATCCAATCAATCAATCGATCAAACAAGCTTTTTGTTAACGAAAAGTTTAAGATTTTGACAAATATAGTCTTGAGAATCAAATTCATGGCTAACTATTTGTATAATTATGGAGTTGATGCTGCTCATTATCAGGTTTTAATGAGTTCTGTTATGCTTATTGATGCAATTGAAAGCTTTTGGCAATTTTACAAATACCTTTATAGTCTAAAGAAAATTCCAAATAGTAGTTTAAAACAGCGCTCTAATGAAGAACCGATAAGCTTTGATGTGTACAGAATTGCATTTCATTTTTACACTGTTATGTACCACATATTTTTATACGCCCACAATCTGTAAATTTAGTATATTATTATTGTTATAACAGTTAATGGTCGAGTACTACAGTGTAAACAGACTAATTTTTCCATTGTTTTTTTTCAGTTATGTTATGTGATGTTTGGAATTGCGATTTGTGTTCGCGTTGATGGTTACGCTGTCCTCTATGCTATTCTCCTGGGTATCCTTTTGTTATGTAATCGTCGAGGCAATGCTTATTTATGGTGGTTCTACACGCTCCTGATTGCTATTCTACTGCCTCTGCAGTACTGCTCATCACTAGGATTCCCTCTGGGGCTCTGTATAGGTAACAATAGAAGTGTATTAAGTAATCCTGATAATCTTTAGTTATCTTTCTTTGGAGTTGTTTACTATGCTTTACTGTGTTAAACTCCTCATTGGTAGTCATAATAATATTAAGTAAAAGTATGCAACTATCATTTAGATGGGCTAAATGTCTTAGTGGACGGCGGGTGGGAGCTTTCTGATGCCCTGGTGCTCTTGGAGTAAAGGTGCATCAGGAAGTAGATTTTTTTTGTGGTGTCGTTTTTTGTTCCTTTTTTTTTTGTTGCTTTTTCTGTCTCGACTTTTTATATGGTCATATAGGGTAAATACCCCTGAGCACGGCGTTAAACCCCAATTAATCAGTCAATTGATCTGTATAGGTAACAACAGAAGTCTATTAACTCTTTTGCTGCCGAGCCGTTGTAATTGATTGACTCACCCAGTGCCAAGCAAAATTAGCAATTGATGATATAACTATTTCAAACAGCTTCACATTAAAATCCCTTGAAGATACCAAAAAACATTGTATATAAAGTTTGATCACCATTGCCTGTTCTTGAATTTGACCACTTGTAAAATTAGGTCATGACCTCATTTGCATACCGCCATTTTGAATAAATAAGGAGAATCAACAATTTTACAATAAACAGATTATATTTGGAGAAAAAAAAATGTATTAAAAACTTTTTTTGTTACATGTACACGTTTATGTCTTTGTTGTTTATTATCATGCAAGAATAGTATTATAATCCCTGAAATATTTATTTTATGGAAGAAAACAAAAAAATGTGCGATGTTTTGGTTCAAATTTACACAGAATCTCAGCGCACATCAACATAGAAAACTAATTGCCATTTTGAAGCTTCAACACTACCGTAACACGCCATCTAGCGTCACATGCGATAACTCTTCTCACTAGCGAAAAAACAATGGCATTACCTAATGTGTACTCAAATGGCGCAGAAATGCGACATCGGCACTAAACGTAAGTAAAGCTCATGTCGCAAAAGTGTGACATTGGCAGCGAAAGGGTTAAAGACAGGAGAGTACCAGGATAATGTTGTTTATCATTGTTGTTTTCCAGGTAGAACATGTGAACCTGTCTCTTTACCTGGATATGTTACAGACAGGAGAGTACCAGGATAATGTTGTTTATCATTGTTGTTTTACAGGTAGAACATGTGAACCTGTCTCGTTACCTGGATATGTTAAAGACAGGAGAGTACCAGGATGATCTGGATAGTGTTATTACAGTGCACAGACCTCCAGGTAATAAGATTCATTTGAAATTTGATCATGTGCATGCAGGGGTCGATTTAAAACTAACAAATTTTGTGCAGCCAGTTCATCTAAATACAAAGTGGGTACATGAGAAAGAAAATAGGTGCACACAATTGTGCACCTGAATGCCAACAATTGCTTTGAAATATGAACCGTTAACTCATCTACAGTTTGTTCCGTTAATTTATCAACAGTCTTTTCAAAATATACTGGATTCACACTCTGTACCCAGATGGAACATTTAGATGCACAAAGAAAAATCTTGGCGCACTGGTGCATTGATGCACCCACTATTTCAAACCCTGGCATGACACAGTGCCTTTACACAAGTAAAACCACCTTTAACTACTACGTTTTAATAACACCAAACAAATAATGCAATATTACAAGCCCCAGTTGTTCAAAGCACTAATAGCATCACAAATCCAGGATTAGCTGTCGTCATTCCATGGTAATCCAGGATTAGTGATTTAATCTGCTATTGGCACTAATCTTGGACTTGAACAAAAGACAAATTTTTCATTAAGAATTCTCTGAATGTTTGCTTGTTCTGTATCATTTTTTACAAATAATGGAGAGTTTGTGGACAGCTTTCTGTGCTTTCTATTTTTTTGCCAAAATGCCAAAAGTCTTTGGGACAGTGGCTTCAGTAATTCTGAATGAAGTCTTTCTCCCGCATTTACATTAAATTAAACTTGGCTTAAAATATAATGACGTAAAATCCTTGACAAACAATTTCAAAATAAAAATGTATGATAATTGTCCAATCATGTTTCAGGTGACTTGCCAGGGAGGGACCCTCAGTTAGATGAAACTTTCTTTTACCCGAGTCATAGAATATATAATTAATATTACTGTTTCAGATGACTACCCAGTGCCTCAGTTAGTTGAAGCTTTCTTTTACCCGAGTCATAGAATATATAATTATTATTACCATTTCAGGTGACTTTCCAGTGAGAGCCCCTCAGTTAGATGAATCTTTCTTTAACCCGAATCATAGAAGAGGAGAACATACCAGTAATAGAGCTCTCAGGTAACCTTGGAAAACATACGCTTTTCACTATTATTTTTAATACACAATATCTTATGAATTTGTGATGTAGCAATTAAAAAAAAATATTGATTTTCTTTAAATGTTATCAATTGTGTGTCTATCTGTGTATATTCTGTAAAATGGTTAAGCACCGGTCTAATATACATGTATGTTAATAACGCTGGTAAGTATTAAACGAACAAATCTATGTTATTCCATAAATTATTTTAAAATAAACCTAACTTTAAAATAAGAAATATTCTTGAGAAAAATCTATATGAAATGATATAAAAAAAAGTTGGGAATAAATGAATTTAAAAGTAATCCACATATAATATCTTTTACCTCCTGACTTTTTACCAAGACAAATGTATGGCAAGTGAGGATGGCAAATAAGAACATCATGTGTTTTATTTACAGACGTGGCCTTAACCCTTGGAAGCCAATGAGACATGAGATTGTATTTGAGAAACTGGAGATTCCTTTACCGGTACCTCATCCTTCCAGTATAGCTGTCTCCATTTACAATAGGTAGACAATCTTCCTTTATGTCAATGAAATGTTTAACACACATACATGTAACAATCAGTTATCATACTTTCAAAGTTTTAATCACTTTATTCTGTCTTTTCATAACGAAAGTTTTGCATGAGCTGTGTCCATTTTGTGAAGGTGACTACATGTCATCCCAAATTCAAAGATAGATTTATTGGGTAATTATTTAATATAAAAAAATCGTTTTTAATCTTAAAAGTATCATTATGACCAAAAATAAACAACACCATCCTTGAAAAACAATGGAAAGGGAGATGACTTTTGTAATTACGAAAATCTGGATTAAGCTCTGTTAGTTGCTCATTGGACCCCTAACCCCACCTTAGAATTGTTATTATGTTTAATAACAAATACGCATAAAATATATACATTTTTAAAAACCCTAAACTGCATTAGCATAAAGATGCTTTATTGTTGTCGAAGTTTGTATAATAAATGATAGATGTGTTGAAACCGTTTTTCAGAGAACACGATCGTGACCCAATACAGTTTGATGATATGTATTGTCAGAGGATTCTCCGTGCCACAAGAGAGGTTCCCTATGTAGATATCGGAGATTCATTAGAACTGTCGGAACAGGAGCTCAGTACACCAGACAATACCTACGAGCCTATCGATGTGATTTCACACCTGGCAGAACAAGAGAGGTCCTTCTCTGAGGAAAGTGTGGTAACAAATTCTCCGCGCCTCTGTGACAGAGAGCTTAGAAAGGTGACTGTGTTGACAGAGGCTGATGAAGACTGTGAGGAGGATCCAGAAGAGAAGGTTGTTTATGCTGAACAAGAAATGGATAATAGATGTGTTAATGCAAGTGAGGACAGTAATGGCCAGTGAGGAAGAATCTGCGACATTTGCACCAAAGACAACTACATGTGAAGAGCTCTTTTGCAAAACGCGAAAAGTGCCAAATAGCAGTTACCTAAAAAAACAACCAGCAATACGTTATTTCTCAACTCAATGCATTTGTTTGTTTTTTCAAAAAAAGTTTTAAAATTCCTTAGTTTAATAGTTGGGCCATTATTTGCTTTCATAGAAAAATGCATTTAAACGCCCAGAAAATTGTATTACAAAATGCAAAATCTAAAAATATTAAATGGATTTATCGCGTTTTGCAAAAGAGCGCTTCATGTATTCCCACAATGGGGGTATCCGAGTGAAATGACTTGTAAGTAAAAACAACTAAAGCGTTTAAAGCAGAGCAATGTAAGGCTTGTAAACAAGCCAAGGGAGATAAGTCGGACCCTACATCCTGTTTACCAACGCAACCAATATTCAAAAGGGACGCAATTTTAAGTCATATTCGAATGCATTTTGCGTCATGAAACCAAACTTATCTCCCTTTCCAACATTTCTGAGTCCCCCATTGTCGGAGAAGTTATCAACAGAACAGTCGCTGTCAGATGAGTTGTAGTTGGTCAGAGCAATTGTCACTGGAGCAATTGTTGTGGGATTAATGGTTGTCGGATTAATTATTGTGAGATGAATACAATTGCGCCGAAGCGGAGGTGAGGCTAACACCAATTTGTCACATTAGCTAATGTTTTAAATGGAAGGTTGGATATAATAATCTTCAAGAACGAGAAACTGAAAAGTTATCAATGGTAATATCATTGGTAGCTCTAAATGAGTCCACTAGTCCACCACTGTGTGGATTCAGCGGTCCTACCACCAGCAACACACTGCTTCCCATGTGGCAAGACTTTTACAACAGCAGCTAGCATGATGACCAAGTAATCCTGGCTTATAGTTGGAAGAACACACGCTTGAAATCTTGTTGGATAAAAGAACTTGGATAAAACCATTGACTTGAAACTATGTTTAATTATTCTGGATATTGAAAAAACTGATTGAAAATAAAATTACCTATCTATTTAAAATTGTTTTATTGTGTAATAATGTTGAATAAGGCTTGAATCATTCAACCTGCATAGTCTTGGCACTGTTAATGTTTTACTGGCAATTTTTAATTAACTGACTGTTTTTTTGTCTTTTTTTCAGCAGTACTTGTTATTCCCATTTATTTTGAATCTTTCAATTTTTTATGAAAATACTTATTTTAAATAAATATGACTTGTAGATCTTATAATGTCCAGATTCATTGTTAGCCAAGTCAGACTTTTAGTTGAAATGGAATCAAAAATATGTTATTTGTGTAAATAGTTTTAGACCATGCAAAGTTAATGTCTTGTTTATCAGGAGTACTTTGTTTCAAAGGATGGGGACAGGCAGGTATTTTTTTTTTTAGTTTCTCTCCTTATGAAGTAACATTTTTTGTTTCACCTGTGTCCTGAAACAATATCAGTTTATGCTATGTTTGTTTGAAATTTTATTGTTATCTTTCTATTATTCCCCCCTTATGAGGGTATGCCAGACCAATAGGTGAACGGAACTGCCCTGTCATTGGACCTCCCTGCAACTGCTTGAAGACAACGCATGGATTTTTGTATGTATTTTTTAATGCCAAAAAAAAAAAATTGTATTTCAAATTCTTAATTACAAACATTATTTCATTTAAAATCTCTTTTTTCAAGAATATATTTTGTAAATGATACATAATGGTTCAGCTCAGGATAGATGTACCTAATAGGATTATTTTTTTCTAGTCTTGGCTTTGATATATATCATTTATAAAACATATATACTAGTATATATATTTTGTTTTACAATTCTTTTTTAAAAACTATTTTAAATAGGTTTCCAGTAACTACTTACTACATGTACATGGATTCATGTGTTATTACTGTGTTTTAGTTCTTTCACTTGTACTTAGACTACATGTACTTAAATTTTTAGAATTTTAACTTGTTTTTTGCCAAGATCTTGTCTTTTTAGCTGCTGATGAAATCAAATGTTTTTTAATTTGTTTTAAACCATCACTGGTCTTCCTTGTTTTAAAAGTGCTTTTATTGTTTATCTTGTTTATTATTATGACATGTGTATGTATGAAGTGTCAACAGTTAAAGGCCCACTAACTGTGAGAAGCCCATATATTTTGAGTGGAAGCTTAACAATATAATCACACTATTTATCATTAAGATGGCATACCTTTACTTAAAATATCCAATATGTTTCCCAGTGTTTTAACTAGTCGTAAAGTGCTCCACAGTCATTTGTATCCAACAGCCCTAGCTTAAACTAGCAGTGTCCAGTTAGCGTTAGGCTAATGTATAAATAATTGGGACGCGCCCATGTAGTGACGTGCACATTGTAAGTTTTGTGGTACCACCAAAATACGTATTTTTAATCTTGAATTTAAAGCAAAATAGGATATCAAAACTTTCAGTTTATGGCAAAAATAGAATGTTAATAACTTTTTCTATCTGGGATAAATACAGAAACTTGGCGGGTTTTTTTCTTGTGTAATCAATTTTCCGCCTTCTCGCAGTTAGTGGATCTTTAATATTTCTATTCAAATTAGCAGTAGTATCATGATTGACTATATATAGCTTTCAATGTGTGGGACTTTTGTTTTAATGATAAGTTGATAACTAAACCCCCATAACCTTGTTCTCAACCAGATGTTTAACCAAAAATTAATTCATGGCAAGAGACAAAATAAAAATACGAACAATCCTATTCATTATACATGTTACATAATCAGATAGTTTACATAATCTACATAAGTATTCATTACATCTTACTCAACTCAATAAAACACAGTCCATTTGATTATCAGTATTGTAAAGACAGTTAATTTGCTCAAAGCATTTTAATGACATTTAGTATTTTTCCTTGATTTTTTTTTCTTCTAGTTTTCTTGTGTTAGTCACAATTTTTAGCTTTACATTTGTAACTGGTGGCGTCCTGAATTTTGCTTAATTGAATATTTGTTGTTACATCCAGTGTAAAAAAATTTGTAGTTGCTGAATACAGTTGACTATATTTGGCAATAGACACATGTATGTACATAAATATTTCACATGAATGAATTTTGCCTACAATACTCATCACATGCTTTTGTGTGATATTCTTGTATCCAACTTAGCCGTCTTAGTAAGGAGTATTCATAATGCATGAGTTTATTAAATTAATGTATGTTTTACTATGTTTTATAAAATAATGAATTGAAATTAAATAGTATAGAAATATGTTCATTTTTGTAATGCCTTCACAGTAATCCTTTCCTACTGTGCTTATTTGACCGTTTACAAGCGTATACTGTGACATGTTTTTAAGATGACCTATACCATTAGGTGATATATCCGTGGTTGTGCTGTTCCAATAGCTATAGTGTTACTCGTTATGTCTGTTTTTGCTGAGTATTTTGATACCACATATATAAAACCTCTTATTTGGAAAATAAATTCACTGTTTAAATCATTAGGCATTGTTTTGTCTTTTGCTATTTAAAAAAATTATCAAACTGGCTGAAATATGTCCGTTATGAGTCAAATATTGTATTTCAATGTCGATTAATACATAACGGTACGTGACTTAATAACAGTGATAATTAAATATTTCCCATTGCCAGATAGCGGGTGGATGGTGGGAACTTCCTAATGCTGGCATCACAATCTAATGTGTTGTAATGTCCTGTCCTTGTTCCGTCCTTGTCCTGTCCTGCCTTTGATGTTGCTGGTTGTTGCCTCTACCCATTTGACTTGCATGCCGTCATATCTATAGGCGGAGTACCCCTGAGCACAACGTAAAACACCAAGCAAGCAAGCAACCTTTTGCCATATTATTGATTGATTGATTGATTGATTGGGGTTTAACACCGTACTCAGGGGTATTTAACCTATATGACGGCGTGCCAACCCCATGGGTGTTAGCTCACGGTTCTGTCGCTTATTACTGATAGTAAACGCTCCGGGTAACGTGCCTTCCAAATTCTTCACCCTTCCGTCATTCTGCTATACCCAGCGAGAGGTTACGTGACAAGACGAAATTCAAGACTGTTAGCCGTTGAATCAGCTGTCAGGCAGCAATTTGATTCACAATTTTGGATATGCGGTTGTGGGATCGTGTTCATAATAGATTCATTGTGTAATAAGGTAAGTCTTCAAAATTATCTTTTTATTTTCTTGGTATTTGAAAGCCCTGAAACGGAACCTGGTATACAAGGGTGCCGATACTGAAGTTTTCCCGCCATTGCTCTCTAGAGCTCAGGATCATGCTGCGCCGATTTTTTAGGACTACATGGGTGGAGGAAGCCAACTTTCACGTTACTGGCAAAATGAAAGACAAGACAGAAAAAGGTGGGGAAAAAAGAGCAAAAACGACACCACAAAAAAAATCCACTTCCTGATGCCCCTCAACTCCGAGAGCCCCAGGACAACCACCCACTTGCCATATTAACAAATCTGTACTTTACACTTGGCATTATTTTGATACTTTAAAAGAACGTATCTGAATCACTTATTTGGGCTTGGCAGAGTCAGGGAGGAATGACTTGTTCGGATTTTCTTTTTGTAATCGGAAAGAATAATGTGTATCAATTAGATTTTACTTGTAAGCAATTCTTAGTGACAGCTGACAAGGCCGATTGGTTAAAAAGGCTATACCGCAGAATTTAGGCCAAACATCGACGGAAACGAATTAAAAAGGGTTTTCTAGTATGGCCCAAAGTATACATGTAAGCTTTCAGAAAATATCAACCTCGAGAATGTACGATATTATGAGCAAAAATAATAATAAAGTTTGTAAAATCTATAATGCTACCCGCAT
>JAVFBY010222656.1:0-10852 GCA_034781015.1 Tonicella lineata | reverse complement strand
TTAATATATATATATAGTCTAGTTGTTAGTCCTCAGTTCAGATAGTCTTATCCTACTGTAGTAAAAGACTATCTTCATGGTGCTCTTGGGGCTAAGGGACATCATGAAGCCAATTTGTTGTGCTGTCCCGCTTTTCGTCCTGTCCTTGTCCTGTCTGTGAATTGCGTCAAGGGTGGCTTCTCCTACCCATTGGGCTGGCTTACCGTCATTTAAGTGAAATATCCCTGAGCACGACGTTAAACGCCAAGCAATCAAACAATCAATATTTAAGGAGGGTAAAAAGAACTATGTAAAACATTACGAAATACATTTGCATATATAATGTATTTTTGCGTAATTATAGCATTAGAATTATAGAATTCTCCCGAAATTAAAACCTTTTTGTTAATTTCACTCTCAACTTTCTAGGCTACGTAGAAGTTTAGAAGTAACTACAAGCATTTTTCTTCGTTCGCGATTAACAGTCATCGCAACGTGATACAGATTATTTTTAATTGAGTGACGGAAACTGGCACTCTAACAATACCGGATTTATTTTGAATGGCGCGCCCTCTTTAAGCGTTCGCTTGATTTCTCTTGGCTCGTACAAACTAAGTATACATTGAAAATTGTTCTACGTAAAATCGTAGCAATCTAAATTTGTTTTAGGGCGACCATGTGTCTTTAAAATACGAATAAAAATGTGGCTTCGAAAATCCCTGCATGTATGTGCAATGTAATCATAATTATTTACATTGGTAGTAGGCCTTCTACCGTCTGTTTTGAATAGAGTTGTGTTTTTGACCGATGATATACTGCACTTTTGTCAATCATTTTAACAGCAAATCTATATTATTCTTATCTCCACTAACTGAGTGTTCGTGAGACACCTGAGCATATGAACACCAGGCGGCCTGGTCTGACTTGAGCCCGATCTGGAGCCTCGTGTCCGGACGATACAAAACCACTCTGATAAGACACCATTAACGGCTGAGGGTTAAACTTGTGCCTGATCGATCTATTGCCTTTTATCTTTCAGAAATGTCAGCAAACATTAAAACACCAAGATCAAAATCTTTCCAATACTTAAGAATGGCCACCGTTTCTATGACGGCGCTCGTGTATCCAAGAATGACGTCACATATTAGCCCATTAAAAAATATGAAACATTTAACAACAATCGGATTGGGAAATAACATAATCTCTGTTTTATGTATTCCATATCCGGCCTGATCATTTTGGTTGTTTCCTTTAACAGGAAGTTGTGACCCAAACCGAAGTGTTCTCAAACTTGTCCCATTAGTAGGCTTAGAAGTCCTGTGTACCAGTTATCGGACATCCATGCATTTCATGTTCCATATATACGATAGTAGTTTCAATTTTATGGATTGTAGTCAAGTGTATGCATGTGGCAGCATTAGTTTAGACAGGGGGTGGGTATAACTATGATAGTAGATAGGACTATTTTGATATAGGCCCTACCATAGGCATACTTCCAAATATGAAAGCTGGAGTTTGTGCTTCGACAAAAGATACAAGTAGCGACTTCTATAGATATAGGGCCGATTTCAGAAAGAAAAATTTCTGACTTAAGTCAAAATACAGATAAAATATAAATAAATACCAAGTGACATCCCGAAAATAAATTCCAAATGTTAAATGACAAAATTTAAGAGTAGGTAATAAAGATGGATTTTAAGATTTTGACTTCAGTGTAAAACGGCTTTATGAAATCGGCCCATGGACGCTGAAGTTTACGAATTCGATACGAGATAGCGGTTTCGTCTTTTACATATGATGTACAAGATTTACACAAGATACTGCTCAGTCTAAAAAAAAAGGGAATCGAATCGTTTTCCATTCCGTCTAGTATTTGACTTAAAGCTATGGACCAGCCATCTCGTTGTTCTTCTCAAATGAACAACCGCTGCGCGGAGTGATAGTATAGTAAACGCGATACTATATGTATTTTTATGCCTTTTACTGACTTCAAATTGAATCGGTCCTTCGACAACTTTTTTTCTGTACATTTAATTTTAAATCAGTTCGTAGAAATAAAAAAATTAGACAACCCTTTATTCAGAACTCGTTTTTTGGGGAAGCAGTACTACGACAGCAACCAAGATGGCTTGTCAACACATTAGTGCTGGTATTCTTCTCAATCTGGAGAAAGTTACGAGCCTATTTTAGCATGGACACTGCTTTATACGCCAAAAATAATAATGCTTTAATATAGCATAGGGTTTTTTATGGTAACTCTTTGTTTTTAAGTTGTTTTTTTTAAAAATGTTTTTATTGAAATTTCATTTCACAGGGTGGTTTTACTCGGAAGTATTCACTGAGCTCAAAAACGGGTACTTTGTTACCAGATTTCCCCAATGCTCAGTACCTCATTTTACCACTGTCTCTCTCAAGAGAAAAGGTGAGTATAGTCTTGTCTTTCATGTATGTTCTTAACATCGTAACTTAACTTTTCTGAGAGATATCTGGATTTGAAACACTTTCATCCATTGCAGGTTTATATAATGATCATGATGTAAACTGATATCTTTTATTTGTATTTCTGTCTTTCATTATATCGCAAAAAAATGTATACAAAAAACAACATAACGTAGCCGTAATTTTCGTGCAATGATAAACTCAATATGTGGTAAAAAAAACTTCACTTTTAAACTGTGAGGATTGGACCATGTGGTACATGAACTTCAATAATCGCTACTAATAGAAAACAGTTCTAAAACTTTAAAATCCTCTCAAATGAATTGCAGACCACTTTGCCATTAGCTTAACGTATTGGGAAGGTAAAGAGCAATGTAATGTGTGGACTTCGATTTGTCATCGCTTTGTTCCTCCATCGTCAATTCTCTGACAGTCGGAGAGTTCAGAAAGCAACGCTAGGCACGTTCAGTCCAATACCACACTCTATTTGTCCGCCGGATAATGGCTCATTGTCCCTGGGTCTTGTTTTCTATACACTTCACAGAACCGATAGTGTTTCGTTATGGATTACCTGGTGATTTATACGCTCCCGTGTACTCAGCACCGTCTACTTTCCGTGACTGTCTCGTAACGGCTTGCGGAAAGTAGCTGCCATTCAAGACGGGAGACACTTTGGTGGGCCTTTTAGTTATGTGGTTTAATGCAAAATTTTGATGAACTTCTCGATTAGATTAATTGTGTTGGCCTATTGAAAAGGACCTGCGATTTGAGCTTATTCAGCACCATCAGGAACTAAGTTGTCTGGAACTAGGCCTACATGTAATAAGGACATTATACATTTAATGGACACCGCAATTACATTACCATTTATTCAAATATAAGCCTTATAGGAAGTTGAATTGATATAAATTCCAAACAGATCAATAAGCATTTTTGTTTTTGTTATTTATTAAATCTATAGCGTTTAGCTGATACATTTTCGTATTTCCCACGTTTACGCACATCTTTCATCAGACATCCACAGTGGGATACAAAGCTGAGGAGATAGAATAGATTTTAGGATAAACCGTGTGCTAAACAATCCACTTCAACGATATGGGTTTTATTTATTCGCCTGGTCAAAGCACATTAAAACTCTGCTGATATTGACATAAAGTAATGTAACGTTACTGTGTTATTCTAGTTACACCCATCTGAAAGTTGTACCTACATGTCTGAGGTCAAGCAATCCCATTGCTGACTATTAAACAAGTCCCTAACTTGCCCACTCCCGTCTGTCATTGGTAATCAGTAAAAGGGGAAATTGCTGAAATGTATCGATCGTCTTGCATAATTCCCTGCATATAAACATAATATAATCTCTAGCTATTCTAGAGTAGCACAAATACAAATGTTTTGCAATGTCTGCACGTGTTTAACTTAAAGTAAAAATGAATGTTGTGAGAACACATCGTGGTGTGCATTTTGTAACCATTAAGTAGCTTACTACTACTAACTTAGGGACAAAAGGGCGACATGTCAAGCTTCGATTTCGTGCACTCTTTTCTATACGGGGAAGCCACTTTTACGAAGTAACATTTTCTTTGGAAATCTGTATGAATGTCAACAAAAATAATCAATCAAATGTCAATTCAATTACAAATACATTTGATAGTAAAGATTGTCGTATGACATCGTCATGTATAGGTAAAGCTGTAAATTGTCGGATGACGACCGCATAATTTACGTTAATTTGATGTATATCACTACAAAAAATGGGGCTCCTTTGTGGCCAAGCTGGTTATATACCGGCGAAGGTTTTAATTAAATGCGTGATTTGACGTCTGAAAATACGTCCAAAATAATAAAATATTGTTTTTGTGGTTCTTGAATATTTGTAAATACTGGGATGCTCTTGTCAAATTCCCAGACCAGTTTGTTTTCATTAGCAAGGGAACTTTTTTTTCTTCTTTTTAATTTCATTTTTCTTGTAAACGCCGCTTTTCTATAGAAACATAATTCATTGAATGTTTGACAGGTTGGACCCACCCATGTCACCACTTTAAAGTAATAGTCCTAATTTAGGTGATATAGATTTCTGGTGAGGACATATTAAATGTAAACCTCCTGGTCAATAAGAGGAAGATAACGCCCGCTAATAAACTTCACTCTGATCCGCAATGGGAGGAGATTTTGTGGAAATAGTACTTCATAAACACCATAAACAGTCGAATTGTCATTTCTGAGATAGCGTCATCGAAAACCTCACCTTATATGCAGAACTAAAACACATAAATCTGAAGACACAAACATCTTAGTTTAGCTTGCATTGATGTTGTATTTTCTATATGATAATATATATGTATTATGAGGACGCATAGGCAGATACAACTTACACGTGTATTTTCGAAGCCAGAAAATTAAACATAAAATATATACCCTTTAAATCCTTATTTCAAATGAAACAGAAACTGTAACCAACGCGTTATTTGAATTTATGCGGCTATTGGAAACTTAATCAACACTTTAACTGGGATAGACACCAGTCGCCACGAGACGCTTAGGGACTGTTATTAAATTTCAGTCCATCATTTAACCTGTCAATAGAGCTGACAGCAATGTGATATGTGAATGTTTATATCACCCCCAGGTCGAGACGTTCATCATGATGTACAAAACCCACTGTCAATGTATATTAGACACGGCTATCAATGCAAACTTTGAAGAGGTAAGTGGCATTCAAAGTTCGGCAAACTACATTACATCTATTAATAAATCTGTTATATTTATTTTTACAAAATTAAGTCGCTATAACTTAATACATTTTTTGTTACTCGTTCAAGGGCCGTTCCATTGTGAATCACATTAGTTCATTTATTTATTTTATTAATCATTCATTCGTGTTTTTGGGGGGTCTATTCATCTAGCCTATTACTTTCAAGAATCAATTGGGTAAATAAGTCTTCAAAAAAGATAACTGTACCACTGAGAGTTACCGTTTAATCAAATATAAACGAATTAAAACTGTTCAAAGAGATTCTTTGTTAACACAGTAGGGATAGCTTCATTTCATTTCATTTTTATTCACCATAATGTAAAGACATATAAACTTATGTTGTAAGTAAAAAGTGGCGGGGATAAAGTTCAAACGAACTTGTTCTTGCTTCGATAGATCCTTGAGTTTTTATAAGAAAAAAAAATCGCATTTTTTTCGTGACAAATATTGAGCGCATTAACTACTTGGCGAATTGTTAATTACGACTAAACTCTTTAATGAAACTGTATATGTACCTAATAGGAGTGTTTACATTAGCCTGACATCATCAGTGAGTGAAAGATGTCTGATTGAGTGAAGTACGACATCGTAACCTTTTCTGAGGCAGATCGAACACAAAGTGTTCACATATATCTTCTACTAGGAACAACTGATATGTCCCGATTCGTTGAATAACGCTACCAGAGTTGTCGCCCTTAGTCCGAGTTGTCGCCCTTAGAAAGTTTTACATACATACGGCACAATTTAATAAGTGGCGGCTCTTAAGAAAGTTTTCAATACCATCTATATTATATTCATGATAATTCCTTATGTTGTCTATTGGGAATAATATTTAACTGTTTACCTGTTTTGGTTGTAAAAGCCCAAGTAGGCCTATATGTGATATATGTGATAAGATTTGCGCGAATCAAGGCAGCTACTCCAAAACGCGACAAAGCTTTTTGTTTATGACCTCACAAACGTGTGTAAGGTCAAATACCAGTGTCTGTTATACCCCCATCACACCAGAGCTACGCTTCTACCGCGTCCTAAAAAATCCACCAAAATTATGGAAGCCGTATGCGGCCTTTGTCAACGCGAAAAAAACGCAGAAACGAGAAAACGCCAAATAGCCAATATATCGCGAAATAATTTTGTTTTGTTGCCTTTGACAGACGCGAGAAAACGCGGAAACGAGAAAACGCAAAATAGCCATTATTTCGCGATACAATGGCTTTTTGGCGTTTTCTCGTTTCCGAGTTAATTTCGCGTTGACAAAGGCGAGAAAACAAGCAACGCGATGGCCGCATCCGGCTTCTATAATTTTCGGTGATATTTTTGAACGTAGTCCGAACGTAGCTCTGGTGTGATGGGGGCATAAGGTACAGAGGGAGTCACATACATTTAGGTGACTTCGGCTATAGCGGGGGTGGTTTTGCTGTGGTTTCCTTCCCGGTTTTCCACCATATCAAGTAGGATTTTCTAAGAAGTGGAGAATTTGTCGTCATATAGGTGAAATTCCCCTGAGTACGACGTTAAACACCAATCAATCAAACAAACAAAACAAACAGTCTGGCGGAAGCTGTTCAGTAGTTTAGTGACAAACATGACGAACAGAAAGTAATTCACAGCCGAAAACAGCCTGCGAATAAATCAAGCCATGACACACTACTGCTGGTTATTATTATCGTAAAGCAAGAAAATGGCGAAGAATAGAAAACAAAACTCGAAATTGATTGGAAATTTTTAAATTGATTATAAGCTGCATTATTTTAATATACAATTTAAAATTCTGGTAATAAACATATATACATACACACACGAAGAGAAGTGATTTTTTTACCCTCTGATATTGCTTTACTTAACGTGACACTATAATACAAATCCAGTTATTTATAACGTGATTTAACGTTTGTTCATCTTCACAAAATGTCCAGCAAGACTGTATTTCATTGTACCTATATGTTTGTCACTATCTTGTCAGACACTAGCGCAAGTGAAACAAGTCTGTATATAGAAATGTTGTTATCTAAACTTTTGAAATTGTTATACAAGCGACAGTTGTTATGTTCCATAGATAAGGAAAATACCGAACACATATCTTCGTGAAAATATATAATCGTTTCAGATAATAAAAAAAAGAAACAGCCGGAATAGTTGTAAATACAAAGGCTATGGAGTACGCCATTTTCGTTGTGTTCGGTAAGTTTTTAGTCTTTCACTAAACTGTTTAGACAAAGATCTTACTATAACTGGCAGGGTAAAATCTCATCAAACGACCTAATTCGATGTCATTCAAAGACCTGTGTATGAATAAAACGTGTTTACTCCTTATGCATTTTCTTTACTTTGAGGTAACATTATCTTAATTAGTACAGATGAATAATAGATGAGCAAATTCTGTATGGAGAACCAGTAGACCAAAGAAAATCGAACCTTTGACTCTCAGAATATCCGGCCTCTGGATTTTCGGTGGAGAATTGTTAAAGCTAAGTGAATTATTTTTAGGGGCATTTAGCCAAAGCAGCAACGTATATGGAACTTTTAATACCTTTTAGTACAACATACATTCAGACTGCTTAACCGTGGGTTAAGTTTAACCATCGCGAGACTAAGTCACGTTACAATTAGAGTTTAGCTGTATCTTCCATACAAGCTCTGGCTTAACATGACGCTATTCTCCTAAAGTTCAGTGGTTTAGACAGCGTTGGAATTGACGAGCTCGATGCTGTATATGTATGTCGAATTATCCAAACTTTTCTTTTGTTAAAGTGGTCGAAAAATATTTTAAAGAATCTAAAATGGCAGGTTCTTGGACGGCAAAGTCACAGCTGTCGTCTGAGTGTTGATATAAAGCTCGTACAGGAGAGAGTCGGTACACAGAGCTCTAGCTAGTTTTGGTGGGATTTACGTAGTGATAATGGCGAAAAGAAGGTTTAACTGGCACATGTACGGTATCTGTATAAACTAGCTTTATAGACAGGTGTCTGATTATGGTTTTAACATGTCTTAAACACAATTCTATTAATTTATAATTTTCTCACAGCATGTTTGTAAGATTATATATTATTACACAAACCATAGTCGTAACTAAAGTGTGCAATATGTCATAAATTATAATATAATTTGTTATTTATATTGTTACTCTACAGTATGTTGTACTATAATTCTATGCTATTATAGGTATATAATTCAGCTTATGTATGTTCGACACTGAATGCGGTAATCTGACTGGCTAATTTAGCCTGAATTTTCCCGTTAATATTTTAATGAAACTAAAAATATGTTTAAGACCAGCCCATATACGCTCATCAAACGAACATTATTACGATGTTCATTGCACACATTAAATTCAAACCAACTTTGCTAAAAAATACTATCTTGAAAATTACTGGGGTATTTTATAAGAGGGGTAGTCCATAAATACAATCGATACAATTTCGATCGGAAAGCCTTGCTCGCCAGTCTGCCTGAGAACAGCATACATGTACAAAGTCTCGATCAAAAATGGAAATAACTCTAGACCTTTTTCCAACACTTCAAATATTTTCGCGTCAGGCCAGGGTCTTCCTAATCAGATTTTTAAAAATAGACCTAGTGGCCTGTGGATTTTGATTCTGTTACGAATCTAAATAAGCATTTGTTTTATAAAATTATCCGTTTTCTGATCTATTGCAGGGCTGCTATTCACTTTTTGTGGATCAGGAAACAGTGGTAAGTTTGTATCTCTCTGCGTTTTGTGCTAAATGTATTATGTATTGTTTTTAGACATCTTAACTGGTGTGAATCTTATGTGAAAGATGGCATGATATTCAACTTTACAAACTTCTACCATCTTTCAAAATACAAATAAAATACTTTACCTTGAAATTGTTGGCGGTAAGTTCTTATTCTTTTGTTTTAAAACACGAAGAAATGCTATTGTGTATTATGGCGTATTATATACTTATATAAATAGGCTGGTGTGTTTAGGGTAAGATTTTGACTTTTCTATTTCTAATATGCAAAATTTTAGAGATGAAATGTAGTTTTCTGAGTATAACAAAAATTCCAATTTATTAATATTTCTACCCGAGTAAGTTTTTTTAAAAAAGAAACAGAACGAAATCAACCCATGTACTGACATTTTTAAACAAACTTTATCTCCACCAAAATCCTAAACTGGTTATCCATCACTTCTTAACCCATAAGGCTCTTCAAGTAACCATATATGTAGTGCGTTATTTTGACAGTAGGTGGTTCTGTCATCACAAGTGGCTTCTCCAAGATGGCCAGTAAAAGATTTTAAGTTAAAAAAAATCAAACGTTAAAAAAATAATTGTAGACTTTATAATTTTATAATTTGACCATATAATATAATGTATAAGCCTGTTAAGAACATAAACCCAACTTTAGTTGATGTATAAATGGTGCATGTACATGTAAGTAATGCCAGCCTTTTATATGTGATGGTTATCGAAGTGCACACTATTAGAGTGGGGTTTCATAACTCTTGGTCACTTGAGTAACAACCATCATGAACTTAAAGAACTCCATTCTTCTGTCATGTTTGCTACTAGTTATTGTTTTCTTTTGTAATAAGAATAGTAGGCCTAATAAGAAAATGTGGATCGAAATAATTTGCTGAAAAATTCAATCATTTCTGGAAAATTGAGTACAACATAAAATAGCTAGAGTAACATTAAATAGTCGGCAAAATGTACCCGCTGATTGATAATTGTGGTAAGATAAATGAGTTGTTCTTTCTTATGTAATTAGATAGCTATGGCCCAAAGTGTTTGAGGTGCACGGGAGTACACGATCCGTCTGCGTGCACGAGTCTTACAACATGCTGGGACACAGAAGTGAGTAAATCTAACATACTGAATTGAAAAACAAATACTCTTCAAGAAGTCATTTTATTTTCAATCTTCATACAATCGGCTTCTGTTTCCTTTAAATAATATCCCATGTTTGTCTATTCCCAATAAGGAACAACATTACTTGCGCAAGAAGCAGCAGGATTTGGTGACTGCTTGATTATGTATACATGTTGCATTAAAGTGACTTGTTCTGCCTCGCGACGAATACCATTGCGCATGTTCTCTGCTTAAATCTCGCTGAATCTTGCTTGAGACGAACACTTACGTTAAACCAAAAAGTCGATGTATCCTTATTTGTCTACTGGGTATTTTAGTATGCACTTAAGGCCAACCTATGTACACTTGTGACGATGATTCAACTATAGGCGCTTTAATCCTCTATTCTCAACTGTGATAAAGAGAGAACATACCAGTCCGGCCTGCATTGTTTCAGATATATATGTCAGGGGTCCATGCGATATTTATATAAAAAGATAACAAATTCGTTGGTCTCGATGACCGACTAAAAGGCTAAAAGTAGGACTTTGAATTCCATACCAATATAACAAATTTTGAATAACTGTCAACGGTTTTATATTTCTGTTTGTTTGTGCAAAACAATGTTTTCTGTCACAATTACTTTACCGAAACACCAAGGATGTCAAGGAGTAATCCAGCCACATAGGGACAGAACAAAAACCATTGAAATGCAAAACAATGGCATAGAATCTTTAGACACAAAGAATGAAATGTGCAGTATAACCACCACACCCACCAGGATCATTCTGTTCCTGTTATACTTGCTTACTCCGATAACATCGAGGACAAGCTTGCGTCATTTGTGGGGGGGGGGGGGGCG
>JAVFBY010222545.1:0-10852 GCA_034781015.1 Tonicella lineata | reverse complement strand
TTTTGTTTTATTTTCTTGGTGTTTGGAAGCCGTGAATCGGCGCATCAAATCCAATTTTCTAATAACGCACGCTTTTCGGCCATTGTTCTCTAGGGCTCTCGTTATGAAATCAACCAGAGAGCCCATTTTCTAGGGCTACCGGACTAATATGACGTCCAGAATGGACAGAAAGTAGGTCACCACCAGATTGTCATACGTTTTCTTAAAGCCCACTAACGGTAAACGTGAGCTGAAAAAATGTAAGCACACATTTATCACTGAAATGACCCATCGTTACGTAAAATATATAATAGAATGTTTCCCGTCGGTGTAATTTGTCGCTAAGCGTTGTAAACGACCAAAAATATATATCACTTTACCCAGTTATCGTATAGACTACAACAACACATACTGTAACTGCCTGTTGTATTTTGTAGTGAACGTCTCAAAATACAAACTTAACCTTTGATTTTAAAGAAAATTACGAAATCAAAACTTTCAGTTTATGGGAAAAATGGAAAGTTCATAACCCTTTCTGTCTGGGAAAAATACAGAAACTCGCCGATTTTCCTTTTATAAATAGTTTTATCCCACTTAACGGTTAGTGTGTCTTTAAGAATCATTTCAAGGATTCAATTTCACATAATAACCACAGAACATAAGTGTAATTTATTACGCGAGACTAACATATTCGCCTCATTTCTTATGTTTGCAACGTCTCCTTCAAGATGGTATTTTGCCCTCGATGCAGAACACATGGACATCACTGGTTGTATGGTTGCTTGTAGACAATTAAACTGTCTACTTTAGCACGCAAGCGAACCGCGCAGACAAGCATAACGGTCTATCAAATCAACGGTAGTAAACTCGCTCATTCGCAGGCGGCTGTGATGCGCTATCGCTAGAATGTTTTGGATGGCTTCATTCACTTCCTTGGAAGCTGTAAACCACAAACACGACTAGTTTACGGGTTCAAACATAAGATTTTTAAAATCGTTTTTCTTTGTCGAAACTTATTCCCAGCTGTTGTGTTGAATGATATGAACGCGCCACAATTAACAGGCAAGTTTTAACGCTTTTTTCCGTCATTTAACAAGGCGCCTGATGGGAATGTAAAGTCATTTTAAAAATCGGTTATGGATTTGAGCCCCTATAAACTAAACGGGTTTGTGGTTTTCAGCTTTCAAGGGATAGAATGAAACCATCCAGTCTTTTTTTAGTGATAGCGCATCACAGCTGCCTGCGAATGAGCGAGTTTACTACGGTTGATTTAATAGACCGTTTTGCTTGTCTGCGCGGCTCGCTTGCATGCTACAGCAGACAAGTTTAATTGTCTAGGTTGCTTGGTGTTTGTAAACGCCGTGCTCAAGAGTATTTCACCAATATAACGGCCTGTCAGCCCCATGGGTTGATGGCACCACCCAAGACGGACAGGACAAAACATGACGAAAAAACGGACATATAACAAATGGACTTCTTGATGTCCGTTATCTCCGAGAGCACAGGGCATCAGGAAGTTTCCGCTAACCACTATTACAAGCAGCAGGCAGTACATTGCCAATCTGAATTTAAAATATAAGTATCCTGTTTCTTACTTTTATACAGAATTATTTCTATTTTTTTTATTCTTAAATTTTACTGTAACAACCCTTATTTACTATTTTTTTTTTATTTACTCTAGATCATTGTTCTTGATCTAACATCTAAATGTTTTATGTTATGTAGATATACATGCTATCAGACTTGTAAAGTGGGCCGTTGGCCTGTAAGTTTCGGAAAATAAATACAATACAACAACCCGCTAGATCACCACTGGAAGTGAAAGTTGTGCATCCTAAACCCACTCTGTCCTTTTCCGACAGGTCACTGAACAAAACCACTATTGAAATAAATATATTGCATCCCGTTGCCATATGGCAACATACCATTTTCTAAGGTCAGGGGAGAATACTTAGTAACTTGCAGAAAATATCAATAGTCCCCCCCTGATTATTACACAATAAGGTGCCCTGAGGACGTAGAAGTCTTTTGCCTTGGGAGGTAGAAAGTTTTCTCTCAACAGAAATGTGCGGCGTGGCAGAGGTCGTCTGCTAAAATAAAATAGATAATTTACAATCCACATGCATCACTTATTTATATCTTTCAGAAAGTTGTTATAAAATTTTGTAAGATGAAATGGCAACAAATAAACACATTGGCAGCAATATTTTCAATAAATCGCAGTAAATTGGTGAAATGTGGACATCTTTTCGGTATGTTGCCAAATGGCTACACCATGCACTAAAGCTACGAACAATGTCGTGTTGCCATTTGGCAACAATAACATTACTGATACAATTGTTGCGTAATCATGTGTATAAGGTATCATGAAATGTTTAAAAAACCCACATTGTAAAATCTGCTTAATTTGGTAATATATAAGACACTCTGTACACATTTTGATGTAAATAAAAAGCAATATACACCTTCTTGAAATGTGACGCGTAAAGTTTATCTTTATTGAGCTAATTATAAGAGAACCCACTATCGAATCCATATATAAGTATCTCCTCAGAGGTCCAACTGCTTTAAGCTCTTCCACCAACCATGAGTTATACATGTAAGAGCATGCATAACAAAGTAGCCTAAACAAAGCCTTAACACATTATTGTACTTCTCAAATAGTTTGTTTTATTACTTGTGTATTATACAGAAATACCATGGAGCAGTTTGCTTTCTTCTAATTCAGTTCAATAAAAGAAATAAAATACAGATTTGTGTTGTAATTTTTAAATGTTGCCATTTGGCAACATATTCAGCAACACCAATTTCACACTATGTTGCCAATTGGCAACAATCCACTAAAACACTAAATACGGGTGGAAAGCGATTTTTTTTTCTGTTCTTATGCCAATACATGTTCAAAATGTTTGGGAACGATACAAAATAAATCATGCAATATAGGGTTAAGCTATAGCTCCTCATGCACGGCGCTCGCGTAATGTTAAATGTATAGCTCCGCATTTGCGGTGCGGACGTAATGTGAAAGCTATAGCTCCGCATGTGCAGGGCGTACGTATGTTAAAGCTATATATGTTTTCCTCCTCTACATACACTTTATTATTTCTTTAGTCATCTTTATGTATTGGTATGCTATAGCCTCTATAGAGTCCCTATGTTTTCCTCCTCTATATAAACTATATTATTTTGTTTAGTCATCTTTATGTATACTATAGCCTCTATAGAGTCCCCAAGTCCCCTATGTATTCCTCAGTGCCTCTATATAATCTTATTATTTTTAATCGTATAGAGTCCCATAGGCTTCTATAGATATTAAATGCGTTGATACGTGAATCAGGCCAACTAGTACAGTACACCAAATAAATATCCTAATGGAAATAAGGCTTTGTGTTGACATCATGTCTGGTGTCTGCCACTACAACACACTACTAGTCAAAACAGAGTCAACATCATGTCGACCTTGTCATTAGGTTATGTATTTGGTGTACTGTACGTGCATGGATGTAGCAGGCTCAGCACTAGAGTGCCGTAACGTCACAGCTGTCGTCTGGCTCAGTCAGTTTGGCCGGGCAGCCTAGGGATGACGTCATGACGTCGTGAACATTGTTGCCAATTGAGGTGGCTCTTGAGTTCTGTGGTGTCTAGAACATTTTACAAACAACCAAAAACAAGCCTACATGTATATAAGACTGTGTCTTGAGTGAAGGTTTGGAAATAGACAACCCGAATTACTATTCAGGTAGATTTGTGATAAGTCGAAACCCACAGTGGAATGCGGCACTTAACTATGTCAATTATTGTTGATTTCCAGTTGAATTAAGACCTAAATGAAAACATTTTCTTATTCGGCATCAAAATCAGCAATTTTAAATTCAATGCCCGTGCAACTATACTTTTTGGACTTATTTAACCAAACATTTAAATTAATAACCAAATTGATAATAGCTATTCTGATTAGCCAATACAAACTTTTATTATTCAAATTAAAATTGATTAGCATTTGGCTTATAATAAATATGTTTAGTTATTGTACATTGCCTAGGAAAAGGCTGTCATATGATTGCCTGGTGTTCTATGTCCTGCTCAGGGATATATCAGCTATGAGTGGGTATATGAATATGACTGACAGTGCAAGGAACAGACAGAACAATACAAATGTATTTGTTGTTGTTTACTAATTTAACTGTAACAGGTGTTTACTTGTTTGGTGCATCCTTACATGCAGTTTGAGTAAAATCAGTTCTTTATTAACCTTTATCAAGCGGTCCCAATTGGGGCATTCTTGCACGAAGGATAAAACCCAATCCTATATAAACTAGTCCTAGTCTTTACGTCTCTATCGAAGACCAGTCCGTCACAAAGAAGCGTTGGTTAAAATGTCATTTTTTGTAAAACATGGATCCTACCTCGCAAGAGTCTACCACTTTTCTTTTAATAAATGTTTGGTGTGCCCTAATGACTTTCTGTATGTTTTCAGCTTTAACTAAAAATCCATCTGGTTTGTAGAAGAACGCCTCGGCATTCGTGAAGGATTCAAGTTAATTCGTTTGGAATAGTTTTCGTTTTTAAAGTAAAAGGGGTACAAGACACGGCTGTTCGGACTGGAGGCTCTGTTCGGGGTTCGTGACGCCGTTACAGGTTTCCAGTAACCAGTCTGGTTTTTCCTGGTCGCCGTTCAGGGTTCTGGGAAGGTCCTACTCTCCATTGTTTTTTAATGCTGTCTGCATGTGCAATCGTATTTTGAAGCTTTCATTCATTCGTTGTAATGTTTCGTTCAATTGTATACCAACGAGTTGACGAGGTTCTGGTAATCCTATTTGAAATAAATTCTATATTAAATCACAAATGTTTTGTGTTCGTTTGAGCGAAGCGAATTAGAACACAAGTATGGATATTAGTTCATGGAAAAGGACACAAACTTCTGCAAGTGGCATACCCGAAGTGTGGATTTCAACTGAGGTGGACATACCGGTTACAGACGGAATGGACTATTCAGTAGAGAAAACAAACACGGCTAAAATAAGCAAACAAATGTAATGTCAAGAACACACTGCAACCAAATTACAACATAACTAAACAAAGAGCCCTCTCCCCCTTCGAACCAACACATTGAACTATTGAAACCCCGGTTAGCTCGGGAGCATTGTAGACCCTTCCAGGCGAATAAAGGGAAAACAGTGTACATTTTGTACAACACTGTTAAGTGTGTAAAGTTCATCTACACGAAGACACGGCGGTTGAGCGATCAAAAGTCAATTAGTTAGTTGAAAGGACCCGTGTTTAGGACCAGCTTTTAGGTAAACTATCCATTTGAGAATATAGGGCCTGCGCCGTGGCTTGGTGGTTAGAGCGTCTCAGCTCTGACTGGCGTGACTACCGATCCTCCTTCAATGTACCGCACGGATAGATCCCCCAGTGGACTTGCTTAGGTACAGAGGGAGTTATATACAAATGTAGGTGACTTCGGCTATAGCGGGGGTGGTTTTCCGTGGTTTCCTTCCCGATTTTCCACCATATCAAAAAGGATTGTCTAAGAAGGGGAGAACCCGTAGTCATATAGGTGAAATAACCCTGAGTATGACGTTAAACACCAATCAAACAAACAAACAAACAAACATTTGAGAATACTTTCGTAGAAAAAAACTATGTACAGAGCAAGATATCCCACAGGTTACGTGAGCGTTTATATTTATACCCACAGATAAGGAACAGGATTGTTGATCAAAGTGCACTTATTTTAAATGTGAATGCTGCTCTTACTGTCTAAATTCGTGAAAAACCAGTATCCAAATTCGTAACTATTACATAAAGAACAAATGCTTGAGCAATGTGCCTTTATTTAACAAACTTTGCCTAAAAAAAGATGCACTAAACTAATATAATGCTCTGACAATAAAACAATAACTGTCCATTTGTGAAAAATAATGTAGAGATGAAACACATATAGTGCTAACTACATTACGTAGTTACCATAGCGACACAATGCCTATAATACTGGTTGTCATGGAGTTAACGTTCACCTTAAGCTAAGAGCGCTTTGTAAAACTGGCCCTACGGACCCAAGAGAGGCTTCACAGTCTTATTATACAGTATCATATGAACTGTCTTTGCTACCTTTCATGTTAGGGGCTTAAGAGATTAACAGCCATGCTGCCTTTCAGAAAAGGAGCCTAAGAGATTAACAGTCATGCTACCTTTCAGGTGAGGGACCTAAGAGATTAACAGTCATGCTGCCTTTCAGAAAAGGGGCCTAAGAGATCAACAGTCATGCCTTTCAGATGAGAGGCCTAATATATTAATAGTCATGCTACCTTTCAGGTGAGGGGTCTAAACGATTAAAAGTCATGCTACCTTTCAGGTGAGGGGCCTAAGATATTAACAGTCATGTTGTCTTCCAGATGAGGGCCCTAAGAGATTAACAGTCATGGTGCCTTTCATGTGATGGGCCTAAGAGATTAAAAGTCATGTTACCTTTCAAGTGAGGGGCCTAAGAGATTAACAGTCATGCTGCCTTTCATGTGAGGGGCCTAAGAGGTTAACAGTCATGCTGCCTTTTTCACGTGAGAGGCCTAAGAGATTAACAGTCATGCTGACTTCCAGAAAAGGGGCCTAAGAGATCAACAGTCATGCCTTTCAGATGAGAGGCCTAATATATTAACAGTCATGCTACCTTTCAGGTGAGGAGCCTAAAAGATTAACAGCCATGCTACCTTCCAGATCAGGGCCCTTAGAGATTAACAGTCATGGTGCCTTTCATGTGATGGGCCTAAGAGATTAAAAGTCATGCTGCCTTTTTCACGTGAGGGGCCTAAGAGATTAACAGTCATGCTGCCTTTCATGTGAGGGGCCTAATAGATTGACAGTAATGCTGCCTTTTTCACATGAGGGGCCTAAGAGATTAACAGTCATGCTGCCGTTCACGTAAGGGGCCTAAGAGATTGAGAGTCATGCTGCCTTTCATGTGAGGGGCCTAAGAGATTAACAGTCATGCTGCCTTTCATGTGAGGGACCTAATAGTTTAATAGCCGTGCTGCTTTTTAGATAAGAAGCCTAAGAGATTAACAAGTATGCTACATTTCAGACGAGGGGCCTATTAAAGAAATTAACAGGCATGCTACCTTTCAGACGAGGGTTTAATAGATTATCAGTCATTCTACCTTTCAGGCGAGGGGCCTAAGTGATTAACAATTATCCTACATTTCAGACGAGGGGCCTAAGAGCTTAACAGTGATGCGGCCTTTCAGGTGGGGGCCAAAAAGATTAACATTCATGTTATCTTCCAAGTTAGGGGCCTAAGAGATTAACAGTCATGCTATCTTTCAGGTGAAGGGCCGAAGAGATTAACGGTCATGTTGCCTTTCAGACAATGGGCCTAAGAAATTAATAGTCATGCTACCTTTCACACGAGGAGCTTAAGATATTAATAGTCATGCTATCTTTAGGCGATGGGCCTAAGAGATTCACAGTCATGCTACTTTTAAGGGGCCTAAGAGATTAACAGTCATGCGTCCTTTCAGATGAGCGGTTAAAGAGATAAACAGCTATGCTGCCTTTCGTGTAAGGGACCTAAGAGATTTACAGTTATGCTGCCTTTCATGCGAGGGACCTAAGAGACTAACAGTTATGCTGTCTTTCATGTGAGGGGGCTTAAAGATTAACAGTCATGCTGCCTTTCAGATGAGGGGATAATATATTAACGACTATACCGTATCACACGAACAATCTCCGTCGTGTGTAGGGCGAGAGGCCTAACATAATAACAGTCATAATACACCGTTTAATACGAACAGTTATTGGTGTGGTTCAGGTGTGGGGCTTAAGTGAATAATAGAGTTAGTAGACATCTAGCTTTGTATGGCTAGTCTTTGTCGTGCTTCGGGTGAGAGGCCTACCTGTGAATAGGGGGAAATATCTACAATTCAATTGAATTATTTATTTATCGCAGGCCTTAAACCGGACAAAGAGAATAATATACACAAATATAGTAAATTCAAAAATAGCATTTGTATTCAAACAGACATTAAAACTTCTCTCAGTTAATACTGATTTTCTTCAAGTGGAGCGAAACAGGCCTCAACACAATCATTCGAACTGACGCTTCAACACTCAACTCACAGCCTCGCTGATTGGTCAACGTGAAAACGCCCCTTCGATCGAGATTTAACCTAAAAACTAATATAAACGTACCGCCACTAGCTATTAGTCTAAAAACTAACACACCTTTGACTGCATGGTAGAATAGTAATTTTCTGTGAGTTTTAGGGAATTAGCAAATTTAACGATTGCCTTTTTATAGATAAAATCCATCAGGGATGTAATTAAGGGTATGAAAGACGAAACAGGCAATCATGAAGACTTAACTAGCCGTTAGATGACCAGGCCAGAAACATTAGAGGTTAAAACACAGAACGACGCGGTCACTTTTTTCCCTCTAGAAATACTGGTTAATTTACACAGTCAATTGGACGTCAATTCATTCTGTGCTTGATGAGAAAGTGCTGAGAAAAAATTGGATTGCCACGCGGCTTGATGAGCGCCGCGGGTGTTTTTTTTTGTTTTCTCTTTTGTTTTTATAAGTAGCCCACATTGACTGCTATAAGGGTTTCCTTCATCGTTTAATATTATCGATTTGAATGTCAGTTAAGGTCGTTATAAATACCATCTAGATGTATTTCCGTAAGAATTATACGCATCTGTTTGTCAGTAGAATTTTTAATAGCTTTCTACAATTACAATAAACTGATAATATAATGACACTACCGTCTATTTTAACGAGTTTTCTGTGTGTTTTAATAATTAAGTGGATGTTTTTAAATACGACTCGGCGCGACATTGTACATGTTGTTGAAGTAGAGAAGCTTATGTCATATAGTGAATGACGTAAAGCACGCTCTCCATTAGGTCATTAGCATACTGATCAGTACATTTAAACGGTTGATAAGAAAGTTAATTGCGAAAGATTGTGGCATATGCCATCATTAACAGTCATTGAGACTGCCAAAACCTGCTTTCCCGAGAGCCACCGATTGTCATTATCCTCGATTTATTGATCAGTCTGTTAAAAACACGAGAGACATTCGGTGTGGTAAAGACGCTTCACTTCATTTACTCGCTCTGGTGTATTTTGTAAGTTGAACGCGATCATCTCTCTCCGATGGCCTATTGTATTCTGCCACATCAATTGCCGGGCCTGGTATATACAGATACCTCAATCAAGCGTTGTGCACGTTACATCCCATCCCGATCGACCTAGCGATCTTAGTGTATCTGCAAATGCATATCCGTTATTCTTATAGCTTTGGACACCTTCACGATTTAACTAAATTACCTTAGGACCTATGTCACAATTATCTTTCATTTTAGACAACAGTGTGGCGACGCCTCGCCAAAAGTCGTTTTACCATAACTTGTCTTAGAATCAAGGCACTACATGTCTTTATGTCTGTGTTGTCCGTGGATACAGACCTACGTACATGTGCGGAATAATATTCGTAAACCTAATGTTGATCTTCGCTTGTTAATACAGAACATTTTTATAGAAGACATGGATATGAAACGTATCTCGCGTTGCGCACAAAAATATTGTACCGGAAAAGTTATATTTTTCTCCTTTCTACATGTGTATGTTCATGTCAGCAATGGCAGTTCTACTATGCTAGTTAGGTTTGATATATCGTCGTCCTCAATGTCAGTAATAGATGTGAACAGTGCCAAAAATGTTATACCTGAATAATAAGTTAACATGCAAATGCCACTATAATCGCACTATCGATCGCTTAGAATGAGACTGGGGAGGTTTGGAGAGACATGCCAAGACATACACTTGCTCTGGTGATTTGTATAAGTGATACACGACCATCTGCCCACATAGTATTGACCCCTGCCTAACAGATAAGACGCTCGAGTGAGTCATTCTCGCTAGGTATACACTTACTCTCAAACTAAAGCAAAAGTAAAAAAAAAAATAGAAACGTATCTCTTGTTACCCATAATTGAAATGATTATTAGAGAACTAGAAAGGACACCGCACCAGCTGTGGGATGAAACCTTCCAAGATATTATCCCAAGATTGTTGAAGGTAGAAGTTGCCTGGGTTGTTTGATATGCAAATTTAACTTTAACCGTTTTTGCAGTGATGAGTAAAGTTTATCGGTGATTGTAGCTATTAAATTCACTCTTAAATTGTCTTTCTTAATCATCCGCCTTTCCAGAATATCAGTATTGTCAACCATGCAGACTCTGTAATAAAATGACATTGTAGTTCAGTATACAAAGTATTATGTACGAGATATTTATAAAATATTGTACCGGAAAGTTATATGTTGCTTCCTTCTATGTTTATTTCAGCCTTTGTAATATTTATATTCTAGTTAGGCTTGATAAATCGTCGTCCTCAATGTCAGTAATAGATGTGAACGGTGCCAAAAATGTTATACGTGAATAATAAGTTCACATGAAAATGCCACTATAATCGCACTATCGATAGTTTAGAATGAGACTGTGGAGGTTTGGAGAGACATACCAAGTCATACACTTGCTCTGGTGGTTTGTATAAGTGATACGTGATCGTCTCCCCCAATAATAGTGACCACTGCCTAACAGATAAGATGCTCGAATGAGTCATTCTCGCTAGGTATATTCCACAGCTACTCTCAAACTAAACCAAAAGTAAAAGATTTAGAAACGTATCTCTTGTTACCCATAATTGAAATGATTATTAGAGAACTAGAAAGGACACCGCAGCAGCTGTGGGATGAAACCTTCCAAGATATTATCCCAAGATTGATAAATGTTATAGGTAGAAGTTGCCTGGGTTGTTTGATATGCAAATTTAACTTTAACCGTTTTTGCAGTGATGAGTAAAGTTTATCGG
>JAVFBY010222434.1:0-10853 GCA_034781015.1 Tonicella lineata | reverse complement strand
AAAATAAAAAAAGAGAAAAAAAAAACGACACCACAAAAAAAATTCTACTTCCTGATGCCCCTTAACTCTGAGAGCACAAGGGCATTAGGAAGAGTTTGATGTTTGTCCAGCAGATTCAGTATGTATGTATAAACACTCAAAACAAACTGCCCTTAACTAGAGGCAGTGTAAAAATGGAAGAGTTGAATGTAACTGAATAATAAGTAAAGTGTCTTAAATGTTCCATAAAACTTACTGTTTCAGCTAGGCGTTTCATACAGTTGTCAAACTTGTCCTGCATATCAGAGGGTAGTTCATTCATCTGCCACTCTACTGGAGGCACAAACTGAGAGACAGAGAGAAGAGGAGCTTTCTCTAAATCCTTGGTTGTGAAAACAGATTCTAATTCATCACAGAACCTCAAGTAATCCACATAGTCTGGGTTGTACGATTTATAACTGAAATATACATCAAAACAATTCATGTTATGTAGTCATATTCTATAAATGAAAGTGGATACATTTTTTATAAGGACTACATCAGACATGTAAGTTGTTTTTTCTGATAATTGCTGGTTTGGAAAATATAACTTTCAACATAGAGTAAATAAATGTCATTAAAATAATAAAGTGGGATAAAAATGTCATTTGGATTGTTCGTTTGTCAATGATTGGTAGTGAAAACCTCCTACTCTAAAAGATAAAGAAACCCTGCAACAAGTTTGATTGATTGATTTGTGTTTTAAGTTACATTCAGCGATATTTCACTAACGTTGTGGCGTGAAAATTAACAAATTCTATATTTTACAATTTTTATGATATTTAGCTATTCCAAGTTTGATTTGAAAATATGGTAATAAACTTACTGGTCTTCAAGGATGGAGATTTCAGATTCTTTCAGTTCAAATCTGCAGAGATCCAGAGCTCTTCTGAATGACACCGTTAACATCTTCCCTGATCTTAACTTATCATAGTCTCTCATAAACTCCAGAGGTCGTACCCTCTCCTTCATCACCTACATCAAGAAACAATAATATATCACACTGGAATCAAACGCAACTAGTTTTAACCTATGGCATACTTGGCCTTAGGCCAGCCCATTATCTCATTCTTTTCTTTAGATTAGTCATTCAAATGCTAGGAATAAGCAGTCTTTGAATAGCATCAAACAAAACTTAGCTTAGTGTATCTGACTAGTTCATAGTAGACATCCAGACAATTAGCTTCATGCCAGTAGATTGCCTTACGTTTTTTTATTTTTATGTATTCATACATTAATAAAACTATAAAAACATAAACTAGCATGTTAGAAGTATAACTTTTAATTTTAGGAAAAACAGTCAGTAAAGATTTTACAATGCAGATATTATTCCAACTTAAGTATTAGTAAAAAAAAACAACAACCAAAAACCCTAACAGTTTCCAGTCTAGTTTGTAGGATTATTATTGTTTCATTTTATATTCCAGGAATGATAAGATTTGGAAGTATACCTTGATCTTGGCCTTTAATAAGACAGCTTCTAAATCTGTAGCCACATTTAGTTCAGGCAGTTCTTTAACTTCGTTTATTTTTCTCAACTCTTTTAATCGTTCTATGTACATCATCTTGGGTGGTTGCTGAGGGTCGAGGTCTTGAAGGAAAGACTTGTAATCAAATCCCATGTCATTGCAGTACTTAGCTTCCAGGGCTATCATCTCCGGCTCTGAGGTATTTAACTCTAACATTGTAAGACACTGACGGAACTGTGACCGAGTTACATGACCATTATTATGCCTACAAAGAAAGAAAATAAAACTTAATACTAATTTTGTATTTATGAAGTCATTTATTTTGAGACAAAAAGACGGACGCTTCCTTGTTTGCTGTTTTTCTTTTTGATAATGTGTTAAAGATGCTTAGCTTCAAAGAAATGCTTATTATATTATCAAATAACAACTAATTTGAGTGTTGATGAATTGGAATCTTTGCCAAAATCAGGAGAATCTCCTGTTAAAGACAAGATTTCATCAATATGCATATAGGTTCATCATGTAGTTGATAGGTTTCAAACTTACTTATCAAAATCTTGAAAGACAGGTTTCACAAGGATATGTCTTTGACAGGTTCTCTCCCTCAGTCTCTTCATGGCTTTCTGTACAACCCCTTCATGTTCATCGGAGGCCAGAGACCAGTCCACTGTCCCAGGTTTGGGCACTCTGAACATATCGGATGGCGGGACCTGGTAAGTAGGCACCTTCTCCAGGTTAGACTGGGTGAACACTGTAGAGAAGAACAGGAATGGGATTTTAATATTGTTGTAGTTATTATCAAAACAGATATTAAAGTAAGTCATCCCTTTCCTTGTTCACATCTGAGGTGAGCCAAGGCAATATGCAAGTCATCTCTCAAGAGAGGCCTGATTAATAAATATATATATATTTTTTTAACATCACTAGGCTCATCAACAACTCTTGTTGTCCTTGGTTTTATATGATATAAAAAATAATTCACCTACGATGTAGAAAAAAGCGCTAAAGCAGAACAACAAAGTATATAAATAAAGTTTTATATCTATATGAAATGAATTTACATTTCAGTAATTTGCGTTACTTTTTCACAATTTCTTGTTCTGCTGTTGTTCACTTTTCCTTATTTCTCTTTTTGAGTGCTAAATATGAGTCACCATCTCTCACAATTCCCATGGGTGGTTGGGTGGGAGCTTCCTGATGCCCTCTGATTTTTTTTATGGTGTCATGGTTTGTTTTTTTCCCTGTCCGATCCCTGAGCATGGCGTTACACCCCAATCAAACAAACAAAGTAACTCACAAACTCATGCTCAATTCCTTATTCTGTTCACTTTTCCCTATTTGCCAATTTGAGTGCCCGAAATAGGTAAGACCCTCATGTAAGATATCACATCAAGTTTAAGGTTAGAGTGAAGGTTATACAGTTAGGTTTAGGTTTGGGGTAATTTTAAGTTCAGATTTAGGTTGAGGATTAGGGTTAGATTTAGGTTAAATTTAGGGTTAATCTTGCCCTAAGAATCAACGCATTGTCATACAACACAGACTAACCTCAAAATGGCTTGTGAGACTTATGAAAGAACTAATCTGATTCCAAAGTTTTAAGTTATTCCGTTTCTAGTAGTAACTGTTTTAAATCATTGCTCAATTTCTAAACTTACCACTTTCCACATCATCCACAAATTTAGTCCACAAGACTTTATCAGTTTGATCAGGGTTGCTGTAAACTTCACAGAGCATATCGGCCTGGCCTTCAGACAGGTCATGCTGGCCAAGTTTACTGAGGCCCAGTGAGGCCAACCCACGACGGAACTGTGTCTTAGTGATAGAGCCAGAGCGAAGGGGATCAAAGTCCTGGAAATATTCTATCACCTATAATGAAAAATATAGTCACAATAAGCTATTAAATTTCGAAACATTTACATAAAAATTGTCAAATTGTTAACATTGAAGCTGAATATAGAAATCAGTTCGGGCAAAGAGAAATAGTAAACATTTCAACAATATGCTTTCTTATCAATAAATGTATCAATGTTGAAGAATTTATACCAGTAATTCTCAACAGTAAAAGAATACAAAATACATTCTACATTCTACAAAGAGAAGTATTTGTTGAAAGTTGAAATGTTACCTATCCTTTATCTATATTTTTTTGTTAGTACATGTATTAGAAGGAATTTTGTTGGATTCCAATCCAAGGGAGACAATTCTCACATCAGGGGAGATAACCAATACGCCAGCATTGAAACTTAAAATTTTCTCAGAAATCTTCACCCAGGTACACTCACCCTCAATCTGCTAGTTAGAGCAATGTGTCGAATCCTGGCCAGTAGGTCTTCCAGAGTGACCTGTCCTCTATTATCTACTCTCTCTACCTCACAAACATTTGTCCTTTCTGCATTCTGAGTGCTGACTTTTTCAATAGTATGACCCACAAACTCTGAGGAAAAAATAAAGAATAAACAAATGACGTGCAGGTGAAGATATTAGTATCAGTGTCACTACTAGAATGAAAGATCTTACCAGCCCCTCACAGAAAATTAACATTGGCCAAACGCCAAATTACATTTGACTACACTGACAAACACCACCATATTTGAATGAAGGTTATAATTGGCCGCTATATATATTTTTTTATAGATTTTAAGAAAGAAAATTGTAAATGTCTCCACCATTTGATCGAACCGGGAACTTTGGGTAGCAGGGCCAACGCATGTTTCATCAATTTTACACATCTGTACAAAGATATATACACTTCTCTACCAGATATAGTAATCTGGCATATGGATATGTAGGCTAAGTGACATATTAATAATGTTAACAGAATTGAAGTTCTTTCAATTAGACTGCAGAATTTCTGGTACAGTTCAGATTTTTAAAAAGTGAATACCAAAAAATCAGATCATTTCTAGATGCTAGCAAACATTGTGGATTCTTTCTACAGATGGGTTGATATTTAAAATTAAATTGAACTAACCTTGGTCTACAGCCTGAACAAAAGCTGGGTAGTTGACGTCACCACTGGCAGGATCCTCAAACTTACGACACAATAACTTAAGATCCTCCTCCGACACATTCAGACTAAGGAAGTGAAGTATACGACCAAACTGAGTCTTCGTCACGACTCGTGTGTAAGCTTTACCCTGAAAAAGTCAATAGATCAAGTGATGATAATCAAAATAGACAGATGTTTTTGACAAACTTAGTATTTTACTGAGAACATGCCTGGCTTGAATTCAACATCTGACCGTAAAAATCAAAGTGATTGTTACAAGTACAAAAAAGAAATGGAGTCATGTGGGTTTTTTTTATCACACCCTATACTTGTATATTTTTCTTAAATCTGAAAAGAAGTGAGTCTGTGAAAAATTACCCTCCCAAGAGTTACACAGGAACACCCACAAATGATTATGTCATACACTGCTAAAACACAACCATGTGCAGACAAATCTTTGTCAATAATTTAATGTTGTGGTATAATAAAATGTAAATTGATTGAATCCCTTTAATTGTGTTGAGTCCTTACCCTGTCATAATCTTTGAAGTATGGGTACATCAACAGTCTTCGTTTTTTCACCACATCAGTCATCTCTCCGAGTATATAAAGAACTCTTTGTTCTTCTGCACCAGTCAGAGGTTTCAGAGTCTGGTAATAGAAAATACAGCTATATTACTGCTCACCTAAAAATTCAACTTCCAAGGTGCACAATAGATTGATTGATTGGTTTGTTTGTTGGTTTGGTTGGTGTTTAACGTCGTACTCAGGCGTATTTCACCTACAATACATGTATGACGGCGTGCCAGCCCCATGGATGGAGAACACCACCGTCACTGGCAACATGTAAGACGAGACAGAAAAAAGAGAAAAAAAGGAGCAAAAACGACAAAACAAAAAATAATCTACTTCCTGATGCCCCTTAACTCCAAGAGCACCAGGGTACACTTTCACAAAGCCTCCTTAAGCTAAAGGGATGTTAATTACCATGACGACCAGTGCTGAAGGCATGTGTTGTCATGACAGTTAAGGTCTCCTTAGCTTAAGAATGCTTTGTGAAAGTGGGCCCAGGGCATCAGGAGTGCACAATATACCAGCTCAGCATAAAGTTAACACTTGTTTAGTGATAATTTGGGTGGTCAAAAGATGTCCCTCTTCAGCTCTGCTGCACAATGTTTCACTGCAGCATTGGGAATAAATACAATGGGTTTTAAAGCAAACATCCACAAGCATCCAAAATTAAAACTGCACAAGCCAAACTTGCTTATATACTCTCAGAATTTAACAGAGAAAAAAATCAAAAAGTTCATTAGAATGCTAGTATCTAAAGTTTAAAACTTTGTGGCCATCCTCGTGACTTATGTACAATAAAGTATTTACAAAGAATAAATGATAATAAAAGTACTTGTAAAATAAGTATGAATGCATGAAAGTAAAATATAGATTAATTCAAACGTTATGGTGATTATTAATTATTTTCTTACCCTGGTGAGGGCTCCGCGAACTGGTCTAGTCACAGTGTGAGTAGGTTTCTTCTCCAGATGTGGGGTGTTAAATGCTGTCAAAATAATAAAAACATAAAGAGACCTATTAGCTTGTTTAATATCAGGGTAACCATATGGAAATAAGGCAGTGGTTATCCCTTCTTGTAATAAGCAAGAAAAAGGTTAATAATAAAATGGTAAAAATGAATTTGATACAATGTCATCAAATACTAAAGAAAACAGCTCAAATTTTGAGTTTTTTTAAATGAAATTCTATGTGTTTGGGCGCAGCCTGTGACGTGACGTGGGGGAGCGCCACAAGTTCTGATGCATCATTCTAAACTTTATCTGATCTAACGTGACAACACCAAAGCAACGCAAAGTGACGTCATGATTCACGAAACAGCTTCCTCTTTAAAGTATTGGCCTATCAAATATTGAGAATTTTTTCTAATGGGGATGTGTTTTGAGTGCAATTTACATGTAGCACAACTTTGAATGTATGGATAATTTTAAAAGTGATACATTTAGATAACTTCTTAATTATACTTTACTAATGGCATGAGGAACTGTGAAGTATTTTATATTCACTTTAAATCATTTGTTTGATTCAGTTTATACACAATGTGTTTGGTATTTTGGTCAATCAAGAGACGTTCCATTAAAGAAAATTATTTAATTTCAATAACACTTTATTATAATACCATGTCATAACTGAAACTACAGTACACCAAAAAATTAACTTAATGATTAAGGCACTGCACACAGTGTGTTCAGGCTGAAGTCACCCTAAACACACAGTGAATTCACCCTCGTTATGCTAATTTTGGGGTGTACTATAACTTCAGTTATTATCTAAAGTAATTGATAAACTTACCATTTTCCATCATATCACAAAAATCTTTGTAGCCCACTCTTCCGTCTTGTTGACGATAAAACTCTACTATTTTTTGAATTTCTCCTCTTGAAAGTTGGGCTTCTTTTCCAGCAGCCAGGGACATTCCACAAACAAACTGGTTCTCTGTTATAACTCCACTTCTTAATGGGTCGTGATCTTTAAAGAACTCAGTGGTACGAATTCCATTCTTATACACAGCAATCATTACCTTCTCAAATATCTGGTTTAAAGTAGGGTCTTCTGTAAACTGAAATACCCAAAGAAATTGGTCTAATCAGCCTTATTATGAAAATGTGTGATGATAATTAAAGTGTGTAATTTCAAAAGAGCATCACAGATATGAGGACCCTAAAATTACCCAAATCTACACACTAAGTTTTAAATCTCTAACTTAAACAGTTCAAATTTGTATATAAACACTATATAAAGCAAATTGATTTTCATGAAAATCAGACTAACAGCTGAAGTGAAAACAGTTCTCCCACACCTGAACTTAGCCAGTGTTTTATCTAAAGGTTAATAGAATCATATACAGTTGGATGTTATTCTAAAGCACAATTTCTTTCCAGATAGGTGTATTATTTATAAATTTTGAAAAAAGAATCCTCACTAATTAAAAGACGCACTGGCACAACAGTAGCAAAAAAGATCCACACACAAAAAGACGCCAAAAACAGTAGGCCTAACTCGATACAACTTACAATGTGTGGTGCAAAGTCAACGTTTCTCTGAGGTAAAATGGGAAGGCCAGATCCCTGTGTCATGAGCTGTTCAATAGCCATCAAATCATGGTGCAAGTTGAGATAATTTACCAGACCATCGTTTTCCGGGTCTCTGTATTTGGTCACTAATAAATACATGTCCTTCTCTGACACATCTGGTGGGCCAGGAAAACTTCTATAAAACTGGAAAAAGAAAGATCAGAAATTAAAATATTTCAGTTACGGGTAACGTATTTTTTATGATCATGATTCTTGAAATGTTGGCAGGGGAGATAATTTTATCTTTGAGACTAGTTTTATGACACCATTGTGATGTCATTCAAATGCCACACTTTTGAATGCCGAACCCATCATAAAGTCCTTTTTTTGTCTCTTTTGTTTACATTTACTAGACCCAATTGAAATATAGATGACACTTGTCTGACATAATTTCTTTCTCTGAGCTCATTTCACTCACATCATGACATCAGTGTCTTCCTGACTTTCTTGAGTCCAAACTGTCAAAGTATGTCATGCCCTTGAGGGTGTTAAATGCTAGTGATAAAATGATAATAATGATAGTTAAAGAATTACTATAAGTATAAGGCATATTTGCATCAATATAGAATGCAGTCTATTTTGCCATGAAAAATAGAAGTCTGTCTTATTTTATGTTACCTGGCTTTCAGTAACTGTGCCAACATGATGTTTGTCAAAATCAGAGAAGCAGGTCCTCAAATTCACTCCATGATATTTGTAATACTTTTGCATATTTTGCAAAACTTTGAAGATTTCTGTTTCCCCTTCAGAGTCAAGAGGTCGTACTGACCTTAATGTTCCCAAACTAAAACAAAAATGCATTATTGTACATATACATACACTAAACTCCATACTTGAAAATAATATCAACTGCATTAAAAACACCTACAAAGTGATGGTAGGCCTATATGTTTGTATATTTTGTATGTAAGTGATTTGAAAAACACAGGAATTTTAATTCTGAACAAGGAGGTCTGTACAAACTCAACAAAACACAACTTAAACTAAATTAGTATTAACTCAAATACTTTAATAATTGTTTGACAAGAGTGATTTTTATTTTTGTAATTATCAAAACTATATGAAAAACACAAGCATATTGGTGGAATAACATTTATACAACTTTTAATAAGTTTTTTAAAAATTTAAATGACAATTCAACTTTTTAATATTTTACACAGTTAACATGAAATTAAAATGACAGATCAATACTTACAACTCTCTAGCTTCAACCTTCTGTGTTTCAGGGTTTTTAGATACCAGTTGTGGTTTAAAAGGTTGATTTATAGTCTCACAAAACAGTTTATAATTAATGTAGCCATTCGAACCAGAGCCATATTTAAACGCCAAAAAATCTTCCTGCTCTGGAGTTAGTTTGATACCAAGAGTTTGCCAGAGACATCGAAAAAATATAGGCCCTGAAGAAAAGAAAAGTTAAAACATGTTAGGGGCCTACATAAAAAGGAGAAAAATAGGAAACATAAGTAGGCATATTACTTCGTACATTGACATTGTACTGTAGTACTCCTGCAAATTTAATAGACGTATTAAATGATAAAAAAAGGTATATTTTATAGATATAGCCAAATCAATTTCAACAAACAAACAAAAGTAAGCTAATTTGCCAAATACTAATCAATTATAAATTTTGCCTTATAAAATTACAGAATAAGGAGTAGCTATGTTAACAACCAATTTGGCTTATTATTTTGAAGCTTGGTAAAATATATGGCCAAACAAATGACAAACAGTAAAAAAAATCTATCAAGGGCCTTGAAAAAGAGTTTCTTTATTTTTGAGTTTAAGGACGTTTTTAAGTAATTTACACATTGAATAACCTAAAATATTAAACAGACGGAAAATGTGAACTATGTATGCAAGTTTAGCAGTATAACTAGTAACATTTCAATATAACTAGACATTAAACCAAGAGCTTCACTGACAGGGAAATCACTCTACTGTCTGTATGCAGATCTCTCAACATCCTTCTTTGTGTCCTTTTTCCACTCACCTACTTACTTAATTAAAAAGCTAATGTACAATTCTCAATTACAATGTACGGTAGGCTATTTTTTCCTTTGCCGTACAATATTCTTGGAAGGCCAAAAAAAGAACTCTTTAATTTTGAATGAACTTACTTGTAACAAAGCCAGAGCGAAGTCCATCGTAGTCTTGGAAAAATTCTGTCACTCGAATGCGTTTTGTCTGTGCTAATGTACATAAGTTCTCCTCCACATTGAAGGCTACTGCAGCAGACATGGTTGTCTAGTTATGATCTGTGTAGTAAAAATAACATAAGTAAAATTTGAATAATCGGATCCTAGTATGATTTGAGCACTACATGTACATACATAATCATTGTACATAGGCTGTTATTAATATTCCTAATTCATGTGCCTTGGCTTAGATGTACAGCCAGGGATATATATTTTTTTTACATCGAAGATGAAAGTTGCTCATCTAGGCTAGCCTAGTAGGCCCTAGAGCCTATCCGAAATCTATGATGAAGCGATAGGCCTAGGCCTAAAGCATTTCAAACTTCTCCTAAAGTTACAACTAGGCGAGTTTATCGTGAAATCTCATTCATCATATACCACATAAAAGGAGATAGCTGGCTACAAGTTTGGGGCAGTTTTGTGATCCCATTGATGAATTTTCGAAAATTGAAAATAACATTTGGTTGTTGTTGTTCCCAAAAAGCCATACAAGGCTACATCACTTTACAAGAAATGTCCATCGTATAAAACAATAAACATAATGCCAAATCAAATCTAAAGTTTAAACACAGCATACACTTTAGTAAACACAGGTAACATACATCTTGTTAAAGAAACAGTTTTCCGCTTACCAGGACAGTCTTTGGCAAATAACTATTTTCTAAGCTTTCTCATCCATTCTAAATATTAAAAAGATTGCCTTAACAAATGTTTGTACTTGTCCCAACGACGCTTCGACGTTGCTAAGTGATATTCAGGGGAAGTAACTCTGGTCGTTCAAATATTCCGATAATGCGCCCATGCTGGGAACTGACTCATTTTGTAACCAATACGTATAGGGCCTACTATCTAGCTTTTCAACGCAGACTAGAACTTTGGGTCAAATAGGCGACATGTCAGGCTTTCGATTTCGTGCACTATTTTCAAGGCTGGAAATTCCAATGACATAATACATGTGTAAGGGGAAAACCCCTTTTACGGAAAACATATTCCTTGGAAATGTGTGTGAATGTGTATCGTTTGACATTCTATTTATTAT
>JAVFBY010222323.1:0-10854 GCA_034781015.1 Tonicella lineata | reverse complement strand
AGTTGGAACACAAATCCAGGACTCTCCCAATGCAATTTTAGAAGGGATGTAACTTCTCTACGAGAGGGACACTTCTCACCCTTTAAGGGATAAATGTTTAGGAAAAATATCTCTAGACAGGTAAAGTCCCTCAACCAAAAATATAAACTCTTCCACCTCATCGACCATAAATCTGACGTTAGACGTCGCTTTGGGAAAAATTATTTCTTAAATAAATTACCCTACGTGGCCTGGCTTCAAGACACACCACGTACGAAGCCTGACCGAAAGAGGCACGGTAAACAGCTAAAGAGTACTCGCCTATACACTGGGAATGTTCGTCCAATTGCTGGGGTTAATCTTTGCTGCTTGCTTGCGTGTTGTCTGTTCAGTTGTTTCTCCCTCCCGCCACGAGGTTTCTGGTCGCCTATATTGCAGTCACCGGGTTCATTGGAACAGCCCATTCAGAGCCACAGGGATGCGTCACTACATTGCTTACACATTGAAGACATAGTTTGAAGAGTTGATCGAGACTTACAGTGATGAGTGTATGGTCGTTTATGAGGTTCAAGTATAAACACATTGTTGGCGTTTAAATAAGCTGTCATTTGTGTTACTTCGGCATAATTTTTCCCAACCTGAGTAAACCTCGAGTGTGAACTGTATTCACACGTGGGAACGAACAGGCTAAATTCCGTTCAGATTCAAGTCTCGCGCAAACCGATTTGGTCAACCAACTAGTGAGCAGAAGACACGAGATTTTGTTTTGATCTACAGAAACCTTCCAAAACTGTAAACACACACACGTGTTAGAGATTACTGCTTGATGGACTTCAGAGGAATTGATAGCGTTTCCGTCAGTGCTGTATAGACAGCTCATTGAGATCAAATGAAGTCGACAGATGGCAATGTTGAATTGGATAAATGATCGAAGTGGGCGGCTATCTACCCGTGCGAGACCTGACGCGAAACCACGACGTTTGCTTCCATCGTTGTCAGATTAAGTTTTTCCCTCTCCAAATCGTTTCGGTAGCCGACCGCCATTTTTGAATTACACATCGAGGCAGAAGTCCTAAAGTCTGCTAATGGTGATTCGTAGGTTTTAACCGAAGGTTCAACAAAATCAACCTTAAAAACAATACGGTTATTCAAATAACTTAAGGGAAACCAATTACTTAATTTGTAAAAAGAACTTTCAGCCTTTTATTTTTTATTTGAGAGTATCACGAATTGTACTCGTTGTATACGAGTCAGCGCCACTGAACAGCGCGGGTTGACTAGGGTTGAGAACGATCAATATGCTATTATTCTCACAAAATATTGGTATCTAATTAAAACTTACCTCAGTCATGTTCTCCTGTCACCATTAACTGTTGCCGAAAATTATCCAGTGGAATATTTTCGTCTTAACTCTTTGTAGGTTTTATAAATAAGATAGGGTCTACTTGAGTGACGAAAAATGACGCTTCAACAATACTCATACTGATAATACTGATTATATAGGCCCACACGTGACGGTAGGCCTTCATATATTATATTGATTATGTAGGCCTACACCTGACGGTAGGCCTACATATATACTTTTTATAAATGCAGATAAACAAAAGAGGAAACTGACATACCTCCTCCGGGCATCGAACCCGGGACAGTTGGATAACAGGGCGTTCCCAACATTAACCCGAGTAAAGGCTGTAGGCCTATTTCTTTCTCTACAAAGGCACTGACTTTAATGCATATGGATACTTGGTGGAGCAAAATATACTAGCCTACTTTGTCTTAAAACCCCCACTAACCGCTTAATAGGATGAAACTCTTTATAAAAGGAAAATCGAGGAGTTTCTGTATTATTCCCAGACAGAAAAAAGCTAGGCCTATGAACTCTCCATTTTACCCACTAATTAAAAGTTTTGATTTGCCATTTTTTCTTTAAAATCAAAGTTTACGTTTGTATTTAGAGACGTTCACTACAAAATACAGCAGGCAGTTATGTTTTGTTTTTGTAGCAGTCTAAGATAACTGGGTAAAGTGATATATATCGTTGGTCTTATCGACAAATTACAACAACGGGACACATTCCATTATACGTTTTAGGTAACGTAGTTATTTAAGTGATAAATTATGTGCTTACAATTTGTTCGTATTTACCGGTTAGTGGGGCCTTATGTTGGCCTTATGTTATAAAAGTTCATATTGTCCACGATCGCTATCTCGCCATTCAATAGCATATGTTCGACAATATTAAAATCACGACATTTTAGTTGTAGATTATCATGTTTTGTTATTCTTGCTTCATGTTTAGAAAGGCGAGATCGGGAGATTATCTCGCGTTATCGCCATTATTTCTTCAAAGTGCAAAGGTGAGATCGCGAGATGGAGAGATTATCTTGCCATCTCGCGATCTCGCCTTTCGGATTTCTGATTTAAAAATCACAAGATTCACATATTAAATCTCACGTTTTATTTTAATATGTAGAAGGGAGAGATGGCGAAACGGCGAGATAATCTCGCCGAGGCGATCTCGCCGTCTCGCCTTTGAGATTTTATATTTAAAAACCAGGAGAGTTACATATCTTATGGATTTAAGGGTAATTACAAAAATTCCATCCATTTCCATTAATTTTCACCGGTACGGTTACAGAATCAGCTTTTTGTATTTTTCTGATTACAGAACAATGTCGTACAGTGTTTATATTTAGAAAAGCGAGATCGCGACATGGCGAGCTTTTCTCGCGATCTCGCATTTCAGATTTCAACTTTAAAAACCAGGAGATTTACATATTTAATCTCTCGTTTGATAATTTCCATTTTATATTTTGAAGGGCGAGATGGTGAGATTATCTCGCCAACTCGCGATCTCGCTTTGTGACACGAGATTAACATTTTAAATCTCGCGTTTTTTTGTTCTTATGTTAGGCGAGATTTCTTAACTAAAATAATGTAAGGGCCAGCTTAGTAAACCTTCTTGAGATAATCTGACAAAATTATGAATTCTATTTCCCTTCAAGTTTTTGTTACTACATAAAAGGAACAAATTGGCACTGTGCCAAGCCTCCTAAAATTACCAATAGACCTCCTTCTCCACGCGCAAAATTTACGTCACATTTTGTTCCATTCCATGCGCATCCATTTTTTAAATGGGGTATAATAAGTCTTACAAATGTTCAAGCCACGCCTACTTCTAGCATGTCTAGAACTACTTTCAGTTAAAAATAGCAGCAGCACTGTCAACAAGCTGACCAACCTCACATATAGGTCTACGAATAGTGATGGCTACAGTAAAGCGTTGTGAATATTTACTTTTATTTGTAGTATTCAGATTTTGAGCTGTAAGATTGATAAATGAGCATCCCTAGTTCATTTTAAGGAGAGAAATAAACGTGATTTAAAGAGATCTGTACACTATTTTTCGGCATCTGACCTAGTCAGTTGACCTACTTCTGACCTCAAGAGCCCACGTGACTGAGGTCTCGCGCTGACATCAATTAATACATTGTAAACAACACCTCCTTCAAATCAAGAAAATATGTAACTCCGTAGCGGTTTTATCCTTCTGTGATCGGCTAAATATATACGTGGTGGGCATTTGACAAGGCATTTAACCAGGTATCGTTTTATAAAATAATTTGAAGACATTTCTTTAAGACTGTCAACACATTTTCTTCATTTCACGACGATGCTTCGACAAACATGTTCGGGCCATGCTGCATAGATGACGTCATACTTTTCCGGGCGTCTCTAAAAGTGTAGACTTCTTTCCTACGCGTTGAACGAATCTTGTACCACACCTCCCTGTTTATTTACGAAATAATAAGCTACAAATAATGTGTTAACACAAATATTTTAACTATTCTAAAACTATCCGGATTTAATAATAAGGATTGGCCGAAAACAATTTAGTAAATTTTAGTATGAATGACTATAGCGAGGTGCACACTTTTTATGAACCGCAGATTAACACATTGTACAGTACATCTTGGGTTTTACATCCATGCTTCGATGGAAAAAAAAACAATCAAATAATAGGCTAAGGCAGACGATAAAACAAAAACAACGAGAATAAAATTTTCAAATGCACAAAAGGGCAGAAAATGTTAGACTATCTGTCATCTGTCTTTACAGCTAGGCCTTTAGGGAAAGAAAATGGCTACCCCCTCGCTCATTGTGAGAAATGTCTAACATTAAACCACGCCCAGTTGGAACACAAAATCCAGGACTCTCCCAATACAATTTTAGAAGGGTTGTATCTTCTCTACGAGATTGACATTTCACCCCCTTTAAGTGATAAATGTTTAGGAAAAATATCTCTAGACAGGTAATATAATAAAAATAATGTTTCCCAAAGCGACGTCTAACGTCAGATTTATGGTCAATGAAGTGGAAGAGTTTACAAATTTTGGGTTTCGATGCTAAACCCCTCAACCAAAAATATAAACTCTTCCACCTCATTGCCCATCAATCTGACGTTAGACGTCGCTTTGGGAAACATTATTTCTTAAATGCAAACTTAAATTACTAGTTTTATATGCTCACACTAGAACCCGCATATCTCCTCTCCTGAGCTGTTGGATATTTACTGTTATTTTCACACGTGGAAATATCGCCCTTGCTCATACATCACGACGTCAGCACATTGTGACGTCATCGCTGGAGCATCATTTGAGACGCTAACATTTATGACGCAACAATTGAAAACGTCGTCAGTTACGTCAAAAGGGATGCTCACCTAGCTTTCGTTTCAACATGACGCTTTTGTGATATTCGTCTATGTCACCATACAGACAACGCACAATTAGTAAACACAAATGAAATTGAAAGTATTGTGAGAAAAAGATTATCCAACTCGAGCCTGTGTGATACGTTGATGAATATCCCTATCGCCTGTGTGATACGATGAATATCCCTATCGTCTGAAATTTTCAAAATCACTCGCCGGAGGCTCGTGATTTTTGAAAATTTACAGACTCGAGGGATATTCATCGTATCACACAGGCTCTAGTTGGGTAACCTATTTTAACAAACGATATAACAGATAGACCAATCTATACCAGAGTTGTCGGTCCTTGTCTGCCTCCTTTACATTCTGGGTCTTCGTTTGGTCAGTTTCAAACTACTCCAGAACACACCACCAATTGAAAGCTGTTCTATTTAAGTTAGGTCAACATCTTATTTTGATTAACAAGTCACTTCCGGCTAATGCAAATGTTTCTCCTATCAAATCGAAGTGTTCCAGACTGATGGAACAGGCAATCATACGCAGAACAGTCACGACCAGTCCAGAGCACTTCGAAGAGACTAATGGAACAAACCCTCTGTCAACTTTTCCAAAGTTACCAATAGCTTTTGTAAAATTTAAGCTTATTTGAACAATAGGTTTTATTTGTTTGTTAAAATGATAGGCGTATTATGTTCAGAGATAAAAAATTCTTTAAACGACACAAAATTCAAACAAAAAATGAATGTATTCAAGCGAATTATTTACTTCAGCGTGAACGTTTCCTCTTTTTCTTGTATATTGACCAAGAACAACTTGTCCGGCTTCCTAATCCCACCTGTGACCAAGAAAATCTTGGTTGGAAAATTTACCAGGATTTATAAAGTCGTGGTATGATTTGACCAAGAAAGCTCTCTAAATCCTACTAATCCCACTGACAAAGTTTACACCGACCAAGTTGAAGTTGGTTAAATAAGTGACCAATTTTGTGGGGGTCTGGTATGATTCCGACAAAGAAAAACTTTGTCGCTTTTATAATCCTTCTATATCCAGCGACCAAGTTTAACTTGGTCAAAAACTGACCAAGTTTTTTGGGGTGGAGATATGATTTCGACCAAGAAAAACTTGGTCAAAAGTGATGGCCAACCAATTTTTTTTGGTCGTGCATTTTGATAAAGTTTTTTTGACCAAGGTTTTATTGGTCGGAGAGGGGTCGGGCTGACATACGTATGGCACTGAATATAAGAATCCATTCTGTAACATAAAAGACACTGCAATGATGAATGCATTCTCCGATTGGTTTCTTTTCGTGAGACATTTATTATCCAAAATAATATAAATTTCGTAATAAGTTTGTACTGAAGTAATTATAGAAAGTTTGTAATTGATTGCAACAGAAAACCGCTGTTCCAAAATCATAACCAGTTTGGAATACATTGTGGTAAAATGTTAAAACATGGTAAAAGACTTGAAAATCGATTCTCATCAACGGTTTGAAAATACATTGTTATAATATTATTTTTCTAATTCTTACCAGGTCTTCATCTGGACGAGGAGATCGATTATCTTAACACAGGATGACGGGAAGAGATGGACTGGCTGTGTTTGGTCTTCGTAACATGGGTAAGATGCAATTGGAATGAGTTATGTTTGTGTTCAATCCGTGACATCAGACACTATGATATCATATATTGCATTGGGAGCTACAGGGTCACAGTGGCTATTGATTGACATGTTGCGAACATATCGGTACCCGATTGCATTTTCGATTTTGCACGAAAAAGTTTTTATTGAGTTCAATAAATTATTTACTCTGATGTAATTTAAGCAGATATGTATAAGCGTGTATAGAGCTGTAAACTATCGATATTCATACGAAGCATCGGTAGCTATCGCCGATTGTTTCGTCAAATATCCATACTTTCGATAGTTTAAATTTTTTCAGTAAATCTCTTAACATTCGTCGATCTTAGTTCTTTCCATTTTGTTGGGCTTTGTCATTCAAAACTTCAAGCTTATAGGAGGCCTACTGTTTTCAGTGAATGGACAATAACACATTAAAAGACCGCTGACATATAAATATACTGCCGTTCAATATAAAATCATCTTTTATTAGTCAATAAGGCTCATTTTCATTTGAAAAAAAACCCGAATATATAAAACTATCGCATTAGTATCGCGATAGTAACCTTACTATCACAATAGCACCGCGATAGTTGTTTGGACTATCGCAATGCCATCTATATTTTTTTAATATGTTTATTTGATGGATAATAAATTTAAGAAAAAAAAGGAGTATTCATCTTGCACGATACCGAATAAATATTGTAATAATTACAGTTCTACTTAAAGAGTGCACATGGAGCGCTTATAACTGAGTCTTCCAGTCGTTTTTTTTTTTGCAGTTCTTCTACTCAACACATAAACTCGCTAAAATGCCTGGTCATGACATAAAACCCACATTCTTACGTCTGAATAACAAAGCGTGGTCCATATAGCTGGCTGCCGTCTGTCAGTACTGCCATGTCATCACTTCAATTAGCCCAGTAATGTGTAAATGTTTTACTTTGAGTTAACTCTAAATATTAACTTAGTGCACAACAGTTTATAACTTCTGTTTGTTCAGAAAAAACAATATAACTCCTGTGATTCCGTAGTAACACAAATGCCTATCTGTTGGCCACCGTGTCTCGTTAAGAAATGTTTTTACAAATAGTAAACATACCGTTAATAAACCACCCAAACTCAACAACATTTTTTCAACTGGACATTTCCTCGCACACATATATTACAATAAGTTATTATACGTATACTGTTCTGCTTTGAATGCAAGTACCACTAAGAGTGCATTGGATGTCAACTCCAAGAAGTGTGTGGGTATGCTATGAACGGGGTTGGGGTGGGGGTGCATTTTGATGATAGCGACGCTATGAGGGATTATTTTGGGGATAGCGACGCTAAGAGGGATTGTTTGTGGGATAGCGACGCTAAGAGGGAGTGGCATGGTGTCAGCGACTGTATCAATATATGGGATATGAGGAAGTGGCGTGGCATCAGCAAAACTATGGGGGGGGGGGGGTGTCAGCTATCTTAAAATGGGGAGTTGTGGTGTCACTACAGTACGAGACATTGATGGGAAGTCGGAACTCTTCAAGTAAAAATGGTCATAAATGTAAACACAATATAATGAGTTAACGTCCAAACCTTAATGTAAAAAAGAAATTACATTATGGTTTAACATTAAGAGTCAACGTTCAATCTCTAAAAACCGTAATCGTATAAAAAATACAGTTAAAGTTGGGAGCGACTTTAATTACGTTTGTACAAAATATCACTCAGTGATAACAGAGTTAAAGATACAGACAGTGTGTATTAACTCCATTAACTGGTGTCTGTATTGAATATATCATTGGCCACAGATTGTACATAACTAAATTCGCTCCCGACGTTTACTGTATTTTTGTTTCTGCCTGATAGAGTTAGCTCCCACATGGTGTGAGAAAAACTGATTGTAACCTCTTTATTTACTAGGATATAAATCGAGAACAGTTTGGTTCATATGTTTTGGAAAAATATGTACCCGGTGACATATGGATCTTTTTCAAAACAACCAGATGTGCCTTAAAATCATCAAGCAACACTCTGCAAATAAGCGGAAATAAGAATCTATATCCGTTTTAATCTGGTATTTAATAAGTTGTCAGTACTACGTCGTCTAAAATAAAGGTTAGGCTTCACATCCATCCAACATATGATTTATAATCTAGTCCAGAAATGTCCAGCGAAATTAAGATCAGGTGATATGCCGTCCTGGGTATTGTTCCACAAAGCGATCTTAGCCTAAGTTGATCTTAACTGTCATGACAACACAATACCATCAGTACTGGTTGCCATGGCATTTAAGATCAACTTAGGCTAAGATCGCTTTGAGGAACGGGCCCCAGGTTGTTCTCTTCCGTTTACTTGATTTGTGGCCTTTGGGTGCTTTAGGTTGGAATATTCATTATAGATGTGAGAAACAGAACTTGTTTAAATGTTCACTCCACAGCATAGGTGAAATACCGTTGAATGTAGGGTATATCACCAATGACTCAATCAAGCTCAACCTTCCCACAGGTATGCTGTATGCAACCGTCTCTAGATTGGATTAGCTGTAAGTTGTTACAGTCCTACTCTGTGTATTATATTCTGTACCCACACTTTAGTCTGCAACTCGCACTTTAAGTATGTTCAGTCTGTAATTGATTTGAACCATCTGTGCAGCAACAATTATAAGGGCGACCTTAAGAAGCACAGAAAGCGACTGATTACATTGTGTTACAACAACAGCAACGTTGTTTGAAGAACTGATCGCAGATAGACTTATCGTAAACTATTGTTTATTTAAGAATTATGGATAAGTACCTAATTGAGTCCGTCATCTCGCCTAACATTCAGACATCGTTTCTTTAAAACATTAGTTTTATGTTATTTAAATAAATGATTGTATTCACCATAATAGCTTGTTGGTATTTTCATTCTGAACTTAATTAATTTGTAAGATTAGATGCCAGGAATGTGTCCACCAAATGTTACAACTTTCCATAATGTAGTTCAAGGGACGATTTCGTTCAAGTCCTATTCAAACATCATAACACAATCTAACCCTGTATGCCTCCACACCGTGGTATCAGGAGTAGTGTTTGTGTATGGACATGAAGCAGTTTAAATATGTCAGTAATTGACTTAGCGAACCACCTGACTCCCAGAACACATTTATTACACAACTGGCATCAGAACATACGTACATCAACACTATAAGAGATTCACATTATACCCCAACCACAATCATTTGTATGAGCGCAAAAATATTTATACTTAAGAAAAACATGTTCTTTATTTATATAACAGTCTAATATAATGAGTTTCGTCTCACATAAAAGCGACATTTCACTGCAATTTTAGCACATTTTTGCTATTTCATTCCAGGGTGCATTGACCTACTGCACCGAATTACTTTGCGTCACGTCACGCATAAATTGTAACGTTTATATAAACACGCGTTATTTTACAACACAACAGATCTGTTACATTATTTGACGTAAAATTTCAATAACGGCGTTCTACATGACATCACGGTTCAAATACAGTTAAACTGGTCTGATCCTGTCTGATTTGAAATGCCATAGCAAAAGTTGAAAAATAATTGTGATTTAGGAATTTATCTACGACATAAATAATCAAACGTCTACTACACAGACAACTGTGAATACCATAAAAAATCTGCCAGGGGATAGAACCGACACCTTTGGCTAACAAGACCAACACTCTACCGAGTAAGCTATACAAGGCGCCTTTACAGGGAACCTTATGTTAGCCCAATCTAAAGGATTTATTTCCTTCTCTTCATAAGACATAGACTTGTGACCATAAACTTTACTTTACAATAATTTAATACTCAATTATCTACACTTTGATTAGTAGGTATTCTCGATCAAATGTTTTGTAGCTGTGTTATTTAGTGAATTTTGCATGGTCAATTGTATATATGGTAACAACACGTGAGTGGTTGTTGTCTTCTCGTGATGTAACTCAATACTAACGACAAAGAGATTATAGTCGAGTGTAAATCTGTCACTGTAAGCTAATCTGGAGCATGATGTGACAGTTTTAAGTGTTCGACTCTCGTCGTGATCAGACTTGTCTACTTACTGTATACGTCTAAGCATTTAGCTATCTGTCACTTATGTTATTGACTAACGTGGTGTAAATAACATTGGGCGTTTTATGTGTTTGCATAAACTATATTGCTATATAGGTTATGTCTAACTTAATTTCTTAAAGTATATCATGTGACAAATGTGAATTTTTCTTTAAGGGGTGTATCCTATATAGTTATAAGCCATCTGGCTTGTGGATAAGTCATAATAAATATAATAACAATTGCACTTTATTTCAGACATATTCCATTTAGACATTTACACGCATAATACATACATTTAAACGATAAAGATTGTTTTAGTGAATTTCTGAAAACGTCAGACTGACAAATCCTTCCAAGTAGCAAGCTTTTAGAACACTTAATCATAGTCGTAAAGCACCCCTAATCGAAAGAAAGCCTACAGTTCATTATACAAATTACCAAGATAGTAAAAGTTCTAACCTTTCTGTTTTTGCCATCAACT
>JAVFBY010222212.1:0-10854 GCA_034781015.1 Tonicella lineata | reverse complement strand
TTATCAGTTCCCAATGTGACAGGCTTTAATGCCTTACAAAATAAATGTTTAAAATAATAAGTTAAGGTTGAAAAACATTCTTGTCCTTTGACTAAGTCCACACTAACTTATATACCCTGTACATAATGTCTACATAACTGAAATGTCCACACTACCTGATATACACGCTGTATATACCGTCCACATAACATGGAGGTACCCACAACTTCATACATTTTTATGTATGAAGTCCACATAACCCCAGGTCAACATATCAGGGTCTGTTTTGTAGTTATTAACATTGTTTGGTCTCCTATAGTTGTTATTAAATAACTTTAAATCTCAAAGAGCAAATAACCCATCGCACAGTGACCACTACTCTTGTGGGTTTGTTGGAGGTGTCAACATTTTGGTAAATGGCTCTGGTCGCGTTGAATCCAATAACGAGAGGATACACTTTAAATGGCATTACAATATAATTGTGTGTATATCTAACGTGACAGTTGATTTGTATTGAGGGACGATTTAAAGTCCGGTTTTCTAGCTTGCCCCAACTTGAATTTTGCTTCAGGCATGGTTGCTTACTAATAACGTCTTCATTGGTGTGATGTTTCAACGTTAGAAAAATAGTGTGAGAACCATTGTTGTTACAAAGTTTTATATCAGCCCTAACTTGTTGACAATCTTCTACGATTATGGGAAAATATTTTAAAAAAATACTAAGAATTGTGGCTGTGAGCCATGGATGCCCCCTGCTCCGCCCAGAACAAGGTAAAACTATATGCTCTCTTTAACACTGAAAAAACTCTCTTAACACTGCTTGATATAATATTGCACTCGGCTTTTGATATTTTGAAGCGATCTTTTGAAATCACGATGCAACTCCAAGAAATTTTGAATATCCTCATTTCGTGGGATCTTTCTTTTCTGAATTAACTTTCTGAAGAAGCTTTTCACTGCCTGGACCTCGTGTTCTGACCACTTCACTCGTTTGACTTTCATTCTTGCTCTTTTCCGCTCCGGCTCCCTCAATTGCATGTCATCATCTGAATCATCTAAACCTGCATAATTAATGAAACATATTAGTGATAACAAATAAATTAAGCTATTGAGCAACATCAAGCTATTGAGCAACCTTAATAATACACTTATTTCAGTTTAAAGTCATCCTGACAATATTTTCCTTAGTTGTAGGTAATTATTCAATAACCTGATTTACAATAATTCATGAAATATCCTCAAATCCTTTTTTGTTGTTGTTGTAATTATAACTTAATGGACTATTTCTCTGTCAATACTGTTAGGATTGTTCTGAAAATTAGGGAGTATATACCTGATAGGAACACGCAAGTCAAAACACAGCCAGTAATTTCAATTTATCCATACTTAAAAAAAAACAAAACAGGAATTTATAAATGGCCACAGCACAAATGTCAAGTCTTTGGGGCATGTTCTAATAATGCATGCTTCAAAGCCTGCCGCCATGCGATTATTATTTGTTTATATATGCACACACCTCAAATGTCAAGGTGTTGAGGCATTGTGACGCAGGATTTGATTATGCTGCAGGACAAGGGGTATGTCTCGCAGTGCAAACTTGTTTAGTCATTTGAAAAGGCGCTATTGAGTACCGGTAATGGGTAACATTTTTGCGAATATATAAAACTATCACAATAGTATCGCGATAGTAACCTAATTATCGCAATAGTATCGCGATAGCTGCTTGGACTATTGCAATACTATCACGATAGTAATATTCCTCTTGATAGTCACCCCTAGTAATACCCCTAGGTTGTAGACATAGGAAAACATTCTATATTGTTGTTGACCACCTCCGCACAATGTTTTTATGTGTAAGCAGCTGCGCATTTTGTTATAAAGATAGCACCCCAAATAACGTTATTATGTATAAGCGCCCCCACCATGTTATAGAGATAGCACTCCGTACCATGTTATAGAGATAGCATCACGTAGCATTTTATAGAGATAGCGCCTGCACGTCCTTTTTTTATATAGGCCCAGACCCTTCAAACACATTCACAGAAGAAGACGGCCGCTGTAGCGTCATCAAATTCTACAACAAAACTCTAACACGTCATGACGTCTACAGTCTTGCACGACGCCATGACGTCACGAAGAAAAGACAACAAAGTGGAATGTGTGATATATAGACACACATTGACAATTCCAGAAAAAATAAAGTGCATGGTTATTGTATTTAGAGCAAAGTAATTAGCAGGCCTTAATTATGTCAAGACAGCGTATTATAGAAGTGGACCAAGAGGTGATGTCGTCATGACTCCATGGGTTAGCAGAGACTGCAACATGTGTGGCGTCATTCTCCAAACAAGAGTTCGTTCCTCTCCCTTACACCTCTGCGATGCGCTCCAGTTTGGACAAAAAACTTGAAACTGCAATAGTCTTTGTAAATTGTTATTGAACTAAAATTGAACATAGAAAGGGACAGACAAGTGCAAACCCGGAAAAATTAACTAAATTCATAAACAATAACTATTCTTTCAAACGAAAAAATCTACTTGAGAGGAACGATTTTAGACAGAGCGTATTTTACGTAGAGCGTATACGCACACTGCCGTAGTTGAATGTTAATACATGGATTTAAGCAAACCATGGACGCTGTTGGCAAGTCTTTGCATACCAACGATAAAACTATTGTGTTAAGTGACAAACAGAGAGAGGCTCTGGATTATGAACTGAAAAGAGAGGAGATTTAATTGTGAACTTAGCGGTGGGATACAGAAAAAAATCCACATTGTTGTCATGCCATCGTTTGACTAAAATTCACGTGAAATAAAAAGTAGTGCTCCATCAAAAAGGTGAATGTCAAGTGAGCAGATTAGTATTGAGAGTGTTGTGGTGCGTACTATATGTATACTTTCTTGCCATTTCTTCTTAACGTCATGGGCTGAATTTCACAAAGCCTCCTTAAGCTAAGGTGATCTTAACTGCCATGGCAACACATACCTTCAATACTGGTCGTCATGGAAATTAAGGTCCCCTTAGCTTTAAAAGGCTTTATGAAAGTGTGTCATGGCGCCTAGTTACAGCTGCTGATAACGTAACTCAAAAGGGACGAGTAACCCTTCATATAATGTCAGTATGGAGGTAGCTAACGTTAATGGATCTTTAACTACATGGCGTCGTGCTAGACTATAAACTTCATAGCACAATGACGTACTACAGTTGTGAAGGGGAATATGTTGACGTCACAGCGGTCGTCTGCTTCAGTGAATGCGTGTGAAGGTATATACCGTTTTGGTCTAGCTTGCTGTATAACACGGGGAATGGGGGCTAACTCTATAGCATGGTGGGTGCGGGGCTATCTCTACAACATTATGTGCAGGTGTCATATGTATAACATGATGTGGGGGTGTCATCTCTATAACATGGTACAGGTGTGCTGTCTCTTTAACATGGTACGAGGTGTTATCAGTATAACATGGTGCGAGGGTGCTTTCTCTTTAACATGGTGCAAGGCTTCTTATACATAATAAGGTGATGCGGGCGTGCTATCTACAACGGGCCGAGTTTTGTCCATGTCTAAAGCCTGGGGCTAATTCCATATAACGTTTACGGTTCATTCTGTGTAATATATACTATTAACTATTCTCCTGTTAATCGGAGAGATGATTTTACATACAATCGTGTATGTTATGTTGGATTCAGTTAATCCCACCTACGCAACTATCACAATTCGCCTTTATAAGGACATTCAACCTTAATTCAATGTGGATTCTTATTTACAGATACGTCCACCTAGAAAACGCATAACACCGGTGCGGATACGTCCACCTAGAAAACGCATAACACCGGTGCGGCTTGACAGGCGCACATTTTATATCACAACACATTTTCCAACACGTGTGCCAAATATAATTTCTTCGCCAAGAACTGAAGTTTATGATGATCTTACGGAAAGTGAAACTGATGAGCTGCCCGATTTGACACCAGTGTCTACAGAAAATCATCATAAGGCTCAGAACACTACTGGCGGCAATCCAAGTCACACGCCACCCTTAAGAAACTCTGAGAACGAAGAAACTGAACTTCCTGATGATCTTTCGGAAATTGAAATCGACGAGCTGCCCGATTTGACACCAGTTTCTCCAGAAAATCAACATAAGGATCAGGCCAATAAAGGCGGCAATCCAAGTCACACGCCCCCCCTAAGAAACTCTGAGAACGAAGAAACATTACATTTTATTGACGAATCAGAGTTACAAAAATACAAAAATAGACCAGCGCATACAACAATGACCCCTAGGTGTTCCAAATTTGAGCGAAATCTGCTTAGCTACAACAGTAAAAGAACAACATTCACTACTTGTCACAACAAAAATCAAAGACATGAACGGCGAATTACAGAATCATCTACATCAAGTTCCACAACGAGTAGCGAAACAAACATTGACGACGAAGAGCTACGTGATTGGACACCGCCGCAAGAAAATGCTAGTGAACCAACGCAAACTGTCTTAACACCAACGTGTCACAGATTAAAAGAGGATAGCTACAAACGTAACAGAACTACATTGACCAATAATCACGACCAAAAGCAAAGGCATAAAAGGCAGAAGACAGAACCTTGTTTTACGTCCGGTAACAAATATGACATTGAAGACGAAGAGCTATCCGATTTGACACATCTAACAGGACCTTCGCATAAAATCAAATATCAGAGATTAAAAGAAGAGAGTAGCAGAAATGAGACACTGTACACTAATTTAGCCCAGCTGTCGAACCATACCAGCCTTGAAACGGAAGACATCTCCCCCAACCATAACCGCCAAGAAAAACAGAAAACACGTAACAACACGCTACTGTCTTCTACGGATAACAACGATGGCCAAAATACTGAAGTAAATGTTTGTAACAACAATTCCACACAAACTGTTCGAATTGACCATGAAAAGCATACATTTGAACTGAGTTACGATGAGTGGTTGGACATAAAGCCTAATCCGGACTCGGAAACAAAAGAGCACAGACATCTTAATACAAACTGGACGCCTTTATTTGCAAACAAAATGAAGCAAATTTACCCAGAGTGTGTCCTTGTTTTTAAATTTAACCAGGTGAAGAAAAAAGAAAGCCGAAAGAGAACTTCCGCGTACTTTCGAGGTCGGGCAAAATGTAAACGACCAGGTTGTGGGTGTGTCTTTCAGTTTGTTCTGGACAATGAGCCAACAAACGATGTGGACAAAATAATAGTTGGAGTAACAAGCACCAACACGCCAACTCATTCTTCCCAACCTGCTCGAAGACACCTAAAAGGAGAGGAGCGCGTTAATGTAGCTAAAAACGCGAGGGAAGTTGGACCCATCCAATGCTACTATAATAATATTGACGATGCCTCTGATTCAGAGTTACATTCAGGGAATCTAAGTAAAATACCCACTCCTGGCGTTATTCGCAAAGCGGTTGCGGAATGTGTGGAACGAGAGCGTCTCCATAAAGATTACATTCAGGAAATTCAACTGTTAAAACAGGCCTACATCGATGATGACGAGAATCCAAGCGACCGATATGCTGGTTACATACAATATATTGGTGTGGATCCATTCACATTAATTCTCTTCTGTTCACGTCAAATCCAGCTGATATACAAACTCTGTCAAATCGATGAAGGTGTCAGATTTTACATAGATTCTACTGGAACTGTTGTTAGAGAAATCAAACAACAAAAACAACCCTTCCTTTATTCGATTGTTGTAAAACCTTCAAATACACCACCAGTTTCCGTAGCTGAAATGATCACAACAGACCATACAATTCCTTCAATAAGTCACTTCTTTCTGTTCCTTAAGAGAGCCATTCTGGCCAAGAAACCATCGTTTAAAGTGAGGAAAATTGAGACAGACTGGAGTTATGCGCTCATCCAGAGTTCTCTTCTTGCCTTCAATACAATGAACGTGAAAGATTATCTACAGATAAGCCACAAAATATGTACGAAAACTTTCGTAGAAGTCCCTGACATAACAGTCCATCATTTGTGCGCAGCACACATGACAAAAACAGTTAGCAACACCATGAAGAAAATTTCAAAGAATAATGCCGCTCTCCACAAGTTTCTTATGCGATGTTTTGCAATCCTTTGTAATGAAACAAATCTTGACACTACAGTGCAAGATTTCACAAACATCGCTGTTGTTCTTTTGTCAGAAGGAGAGACTGAGTCGATGATATCGTCTCTAAAAGATTTGGAAGAAAACTATAGAACGATGAGAGACTCTGTGGCCTGTAAAGAGGAAGACATTGATGATGACACGGACTGCAATGCTATCTCCGATGAAAACTGGACAGCAAATGCTAAAACTATCAAAGAATCTTCACCATGGACAGGACAGTTTTCGGGAATCAAGTCAAGTGTCGAAGCGACCTTAGAAAGTAGCATATCATCTAGAACGTCCCAATATCATAGCCCTGCTGCTCTCGAAATTTTTATTAACAAGTTTTTACCAATTTACCCATTGTGGAGTGGCCTTCTTCTTGGTGATATTGGGCGCTACAATAAATCAAGAAAATGTGAAATAAACTTAGACGAGACAAGAGATTCCAATGCAGTTGTCGAGTCATGGTTTAAAACACTGAAAGTCGATCTGCTCAGAAGGACCACAAGACATCGACCGGCAAACTTTGTTTCAAAGTTGAAACGCAACATAAATGGGCGACTTAAAGAAGCTGAAACCCCAACCATCAGAGAATCAAGTAAATTAAACAAATTAGATCTAGACATGAGTGTCGAAACATGGTCCCGAAAAAAGAAAACAAAAACGAATTTGCACCAACCGATCAAAAAAAGGAAGAAAAAATCCGATGAAGGGGAAACGGTTCCATACCCTAGTGTACCCGTTTGGGGTGGTAAAACACACGGACTATCATTGTCCAACACATGTACGTTAGACAACTTTCTAACGGTAATTCTTCTAACTGTGTCAGACAACGAAGGGTTGTTAGATGTCTTCAGAAATATTTCGAATGAAACATTTAACACCCTTCTGACATGCATAACCATGATGCAACAATCTAGATTCACCGAAGCAAAACTTGCATGGGTGAACCTAACTCGGACAATAACAGAGGAGCGTATCGACCTCTACGGGGATGAGTTTACCACCTTCGCCAAACCGTTTCAAAACTTGGTGGTTACGCGGTTGAAAAGAAAATGCTCAAGCAGGTGGTGTCCAAGGCCGGAAGACGAGAAGGTTCTAAAGGGCTGCCATTTGAGGTAAAATATAAACTTCATTTTATTTAAAAATAGAATGATTCATTGAGCGTCAGACGAACAATAAGCTGAAATAAAAGGAAATAAACAGTAACCACAAAGCCCGTTTATTTTGACTATTGATGAGTTAATTATTTTAAACCTGGCTGTAAAGTTAGGAGCACGTTGTTGTTATACAGATTTCTTCGGCCGCTCCTAACTTTGCAGCCAGGTTTAAAATAATTAACTCACCAGTTATGGGATAAAAATCATTTGAATATCTTCGTACATATTTGGTGGCGTGTTGGCAATGGAAATCCGATTATAAAAGCACCGTTATAGACAAAAACGACAATGACAGACGATTGGTACAGCTGGTATTCATATAGGACCATGTTAACAAATCTGAACCGTTACCCCTAGCCTAACAAGTCACCCGCTCTCGCGAGATCCCGTTGCAGTAGTGAACTCGCTTATTGTGTCGCGTTGTTGTACAAAATGACGCCACGATGAGGAAACCATAAAATACAGTCTTTGATTCGGCAAAAATCTCATCATGTGAGCTAAAATCATTCTGCTGAGAAAATGGTCGGTAGCTTATAAACGCTAATTGGAGCAGCGGCTTTTAATCCGTTATGAAACAGTATAGCCGCTGCTAAAACAAGGCTGATTTAACCGCGATTGCTACTAGAGGGCGCTTTTACAGAATATCTAATCATATGCCGCTAATAGCCGTATCCAATTTGAGCCTTCATACAAACACTGATTAATTCCTGAGACATTACGTCATGACTTGAAGTTGGAGAAAATAACTGAATAAATGACATGCTATGATGTAGCCTAAACCACTAAACGAAACCGCGAAAAAACAAATTTGTGCTGTTTTTTTTTTTTTTTTTTTTTTTTTTTTTGGGGGGGGGGGGGGGGGCAATCTTTATACCAAACAGAGATAAAGGGGAAAGACGTTGTGGTGAGTTTTCCATCTGGAAGTGGCAAATCTATTATGGTTCGAGGACCTTGAGCCTTGGCATTGGATACGATGTAAACAAAGTTCAAACCAAACACACCACTTCAAAACGTAGCCTGATTAGCCATAATTGACATCTAGTCTATTAAAACGCCCTCTAGTGGCAATCACGGGTAAATCCACTGTGTTTTAGCGGCGGCTGAACTGTTTTACAGTAATTCTTGATCAACATTATACATATATATTTATATGCATTTTTATAACAGGAGTGTTAATTATTTTTGTTTCGTCCAGATCTGTAAGTCACGATAAGTCTGCAAACATACAAGGAATGGTCCATCGTTGGTTGAGCCCTCAAAGCAGTAGCTGTTCCATGGCACCTGATCCTGACCTCATAAGCATAATTCCCTCAGAATTCCTTCGACGACAAAACGTTACGAATTTAGTTGACCCAACAACGAAGTAAGTGAACCTGAACATAACAACGCGGAACCGGAACAAGAACGAAACATACATACAAAACCACTGTAGCTGTCATCAAAATAATTGATAAAATTTTCACAATGAAAATCTAGCATTGCATAGTTTCAGAAGTCTATTAACCCGAAGTAAGAAAAGGAGCCATTCACCCACATCAACGGCATGTGTTTTTTCAGAGTCCTTAACCATTTCATATGACGTAGATGCGCACCATCAAAGTTTCGTTTCATTTCGCGCAGTTTCTTATTGGCCGAATCGCCTGACTCTTAGGGGTATAAGTATAATCTTTGCTTGGCACAGATGTGTTACAAATTACCCATGATTGCTCAAAAAGTCGTCTGAGCGACCACTATTTCCACCATAGGGCGCTTCGTCATCAATCCATGCTGGCGTGAGCTCCAATACCGTTGATGTGGGTGAATGACTCGTTTCATACTTCGGGTTAATAGACTTCTGATAGTTTAGAATGTCTTAAATCAGCTTGTAGTTTCTTCATACAAGAAACTACTTTCCTTTTATGCTCATTTTGTCACTCTTCTGTACAAACCGTGAATGTCTTTCGAGTAAACTTATTGATAATGAATTTAAACTATTACATATTAAGATCAGAAATCTATTAAAGAGACATGGGCGCCCGAATGTATGTATTTTTTACGTAATTATAGAATAACATGAGTTATACTTATTTTTCTCGCAATGCAGAATTTAAAAGCTTTTCGTAAATTGCACCCCGACTTTCTAAGCTAAGTAGAAGTTTAGAAGTAACAAAAGTATTAAATTTAAATATGCTTCCAGAATATTAAAATGAAGGGGCGACAACTCTCGTATTAACAGGGCTTTAGTTGACATTCATACCTTAGCATATATGGTTTGTGAGTTTTTAAAGCGAAAATCCGCTTTTATTCTCTCAAATGATTGATATCTAACAAAACCTTACCTTAGCGATGTTCTTCGCTGACCATAAACTGCCGCCAAATGTGACACAGTAGGAGAAATTTTAGAATCGTGTGACGAAAAATTGGACTCTTACAATGCCACGCCCTCTTCACTTCGAGTTATAATTTTAGCATTTCTTTTTGCTCGTATATATACACTAAGCACACAATGGAAACAATGTAATTTGACGGTAGTGTTTTAGTTTAGGGACAAATGTAAACACTACGTAAACTCATAGCAATCTTAATTTGTTGATTAAAGTGATTTGGGGAGTCCATGTATCTTTGATCCGAAGTATGTAAGAAATAGGCCTATAGTATGCTGTGTATCAATGTGAAAAGGCCGTCTTTATACATCATCAAGAGTACCTCAAGACGTACACAACCGGTTTTGTAAATAAAATTAAACACTTATCAACTAATCAAAATTTTATTTTTTCCTTTATAGATTCGAGATGGTCTGTAACGGAGAACGAACGTGTGAACGAGAAGTTATAAGTTTGCCGCCAGTATTAACATTTCCAGTAACTGATCTTGTTAATATGGGACTATTGGACACAGACGTGACAAAATACTCTGAGAAACTACAGTTAGGTCTAGACAATTATATACTGTCTGGAATCACGTTGTATCGAAGAAATCATTTTGTCAGCTGTGTGCGTTCGGACAAACACGGATGGTTATTTTATGATGGATTAGCATCCACCTTGCCATTGGAACGATTACTACCCACTCATATTGAAAATAGCACACCAGGCCACGTAATATACGTTAAATCCACTAATCTATAAAGCACTTTAAGGATATAATTATGTAGGTCAAACAGTTCAAGCTGGTAAAAATCATGCCATTTGAAAAAATTAACGATATAAACTAAATAGGGTACTTCCAAAACAATGCGTTTGCCATTCGTCAAATGAAAGAGACGGCATTCACGTGTTAACACGTTAGGACCCCAACCCACATTTACGATGTTAGTTATGACTTACAGCGAGATGCACACTATCTTCATAGCTATTGTAATACCGTGCTGAGCTCTTATAGTCATAGGTATGGGGACAATACCCCCAGTACATTATACTAGGGATATGGGTCGGTTGGTTCGACAGCGGGATGGACTATTTGAAATTTCTATGACACATTATTCTCCCATAATTTTGGTATGTAAATAATCCTTATACCTAGCCGTTTCCCCGCACGCCAATAAATGTCACCAAAACTGCCTCCAACTAAAGACATTCGTCTTCAAAGTTTTCAGTCGAGCGCGC
>JAVFBY010222211.1:0-17669 GCA_034781015.1 Tonicella lineata | reverse complement strand
TCCAACCAATCAGACAATAACTTACAAACAGTATAAATACAACATTACATCATCCCAACTTTTAACATAGACATCTGCATCACTTAATATCTATATGCCCTGAGTACGACGTTAACACCAATGAAACAAACAAAACACTTATCTTTATGAGCTGGATAAATGTTTTGTGAAACGTACCATACTCTCTACCTAATATACAATCACCACAGGGGTCGTGCAATAGTTCACCACTACACAGGCCGGCATCGTCAAAGTCAATCATGTGACCAATGTCCTATATATACATGTCATTGAATGCGACCAGCCTGCCGAGTCTGTAAGTAAGGCGCCGCCAGACTGTCTACGCGACCAGCAGAATCTCCTTAAGATCCCATCTGATTGGATGCATCAATTTTGCTACGCATCCAATTAAAATCGTAGCTGTGTATTCTGGTTTGAATCTCACGATCCGACAAGGGATTGTAATGGAGTCTGAGTATATACCTCGGAATAACACCCTTGTCTAGAGAAGATGGTAGTGTACATTTATCTATGCTGCATTTATTTTTTGTGTAGTAAAGCTAACTGTTTAATTATTGTATAAAACCTGTTGCTCATGGCATGTCAGGTAATAGCTTTTTTATACAGTGGATTTAATTTGTTTACCATTACCATTGCAGTGTATATGTTTTTCTATCTTTCTTTCTAAGGTACATGTACATGTAGATACAGCTGCAAGCTGTTGTGTGCAAATACACATATACATGTATGTAATGATGTACATATATATATTTATAAATAATCGTTATAAACTAAAAGACTGACATTGATAAATGAATATCATAGCAAGTATTTGCAGGCTTTTGGCACAAGTCTCGTGATTGGCTGTAAGTGAATTGGAGAGTGCATCTAAGCAAACTTCTGATTGGCTTATAAGTGTGTCAACAGTACCAGCTGACTTGTTAAGTTTTCCAGCACTTTGGGTATTGTACACCAGCAGTGGGTCAAACAGGAGCTCTTTTAAGCCACATACATAAGTCTCGTAAACAGCCAATATATAGCCAGTAATGTAGAAATGAGGTTACTCACCCAATTTTAGTTTCAGTAGATGTATATATGTGAGCCATCTAAAAAGTAACAACAGTATTTACCCGGGTATACATGTAGATGTAGATCTGTCTGTAGCCTCCTAGAGTACAATGTAGTACTTTAACATAATATTGTGAATCCAAAGGACATTGGACAGTATGTGAAGGTGTTTTAAAACTAGACAATTAACGGAGATTTGTCACTTTTCTACATATTATAGTCCTGATGAGAATACGAATTAAATCAGAAGTTGAGGAAAAGGAAACTGAGCATTCATCAATGATGAATGTAGCAATGAGTGAGTTGAGTTTGAAATAAGGTCATTTTAAACTGATTGGCATTTAAAATCATTTCACTTGAGATTTATACTATGTACATGCATGCCCAGTGACCCGTCCACAAGTCTTTTCTATAAATATAGTTTTTTGGGGCTTGCAAATATGTGATATGCCAGTGTGCCGTTATTGAATGGAGATGCTATCTGAAAGTCAGTGTTTGTGGATAGTCACTATGCATCTCCTCTGTCTGACTTCTAAATGAAGCCGTTATTTTATCTGTTTCATTTTATACTCTGTGTAAAATATTTCATTATCTCGATTGAGTGGTGACTGGTATTTGTGACTTGTAAAGTTTCTGTTATTTTTTAAGAAGAGCTTCAAAGTTTGTGAGACTGATCATTCACAAACCCACACATGAATGCCTGATTAGCTACACGTACACTGTTTTATACTGTCCCTGAACAAACAATGTGTCATTTTAAATACATGTACACTGATGAGTGATGAGAATCACTCACCTATATATCATATTACATTGAAAACCTTTTCAACTCATAAGTCACTACTGACACAGATATGTCCTAAGCTTTTTTTCAGATCCCTTCAAAATGCTTTAAGGAATCTTCGGTCAAGCTCTCATATTGCCAGGGTTTCAGGTAGTAAGGTACCGTACATGTATAACATTGATTGGTACATGTAATGCTACTGACATGTCCCAAAGTCTAAACAAGAAACAAAAAATGCACATACTTTAGTGACTTGTGATATAAATAAATATAAGCGCAAAATTTATCACTTAAATGACATTTCATTACCTAAAATATAGAATGCAACGTTTCCCGTCATTGTAATTTGTTGATATGCACAAATGGCTTTTCGCTGAAGCCTTCCTCGTGAATAATCTCTCAAAGAAAAGCCACTTTTCTATATACGGTCACAGTAGACAGATGTCCTGTCGATATATGGTTGAGTTCCCACGGTCTTGACTTTGATATATACACAGAGTTATCCGAGTTTAGAGAACTGCCTCCGTTTAAGGTAGGGCTCATTAACTTCCATGCATACATTTAGATCGTAATGTGGGTAACATTTGAACATTTTACAAACTTTATTATTATAATTATTTTAAAACAGTACAATGTACATTCACGGCGGTGATATTTTCTGAAAGCTTATACTTTGGGCCATACTAGAAAAATATAGAAACCCAGGTTTAATTTGTTTAGTTGTTTTTTGGTCAAAATTCTGCAATATAGCCACTTTAAGTTTAATGTCCCGTCTGTGTTTGTATTTATATTTATGCTGGCTACTGTTTTATTATTGCAGTGTGTAGGTATGGGGAAGATGAGACCCAACACTTTACTTATAGGGTTTAAAAATAACTGGAAGACTGATGACCCAAAGCATGTGGATGAATATTTCCATGTCATACAGTAAGCTCATATACATTTTTATTATCAGTAACTTTTTCGTTAATAGTTTGTCATAAAATAATACCAGAAGCCCGCTACATACATGTTAGTGAGGAGGTCGACATTGGCTCTAATTTCAGCATTATTCACTTATCACTTCTGCTGAACGGTTCGAGTAGTAATTTCGAGTAGTAATTCCCTAACCGACTTTTTGAAAATTTGAGATGACCCCCTAAAACCATGAATGAATCTTTGTCTTCCACTTTAAATATACCAAAATGTTCACTTTTTGTTTAATAAGTCTCTGGTTAAATAATTTGTGCAATGTTCGTATAATTTATACCCATTGTTTTATTTATTGTAAATATTATGTTCTGGGGGTATAACTAGTATACATGTAGGTGCTAGTCACCTGTTAATGTCTTACTTGATATATAGTATTCACTTAAAGCTGAATAAAATAAATAAAGACTGATAGAAAAAATATATTTTTCAAAGGTTGTAATAAAAATCTTGTCTTCGATCAGAACATTTTTTTTTTTATTATGCAGACATTGATTTACCTGGTGGTGTTATAAAGGATAAGGTGACGTCGGACACAATATGTACATGTACAAAGCCAGTTTTGTGAATTGTTTAAAGCACGTTTTTATAACACTGACACGAGCATTTTGTGAATTGTTTAAAGCCCGTTTTTATAACACTGACAGTGTTATAAAAACGTGCTTTAAACAATTCACAAACTGGCTTTGTACATATTGCGTCTGACGCATCTTATCTTTTAAAAAACGACCAGGCGAATGGGGGTACGTACCTGTCATTTGTTGCTATTAAACAGTGTGTTGATTCGGTTGCAGTGATGCCTTTGACTTGCACATGGGAGTTGGAATCTTACGTGTTACTGAAGGTTTTGATTTCAACGTTAACGATGAGGATGAAATACCTCAAAATGAAGAAGATGGTAAATATTGTTATTTATTTATTCATTTCATGTTTGTGTCTTGAAATTGAAGCTTTTAGTTCAATTTTAAAATGGAACGATAATTTGCTTGCTCATAATTCTTAGACAATGCATTGTCAAGCTTCATCATTATGATTATCATTTATTTATTTATTTATTTTTTGTGCTGTGTAATTTTGTAATTGTGATTTTGTTTATTAATAGTTGGAAGGAGTTATGAAAAGCTGTGAATTAAATTAATCTTGACATTTGTTTTAAGAATGTTGAATGTCCTGAGTATTTGAGTATTTGAGTTGTACAGGCAACAACACGAATATTTTTTTTTGTTGTTCCTTGCATTGTTTATTTGACACTAAATTGAACAATGTTTGACATCCTGGTACATGTATTTTCTTGTAACAAATCCTGTTGTCAGTGACATTTAGGGTGGTACAGTCACCCAATGGGCTGGCATACCTTCAGACATAACAAGTAAAATAATGTCATTATGTATTGATTACCTACATCTACAAGCAAATATACAAACTACATGTGTAACAGTAAATATTCACATACAATGTACATTTAACACAGTTTTGCATGTGCATTGTACATTGGATTTGCAGATAAACCAATGGTGGACAAAAGCGCAATTGGTATCTCAATAATTCATTCTGTTTGGTTATGTTTCCATATTGTTTAGTTCCTTTAACAGTGAGTTTTTGTTGATTTGTTTTTTGTTGTCTTACAGTCTTTCCTCAACCTTTTGTTTCCACTTCACGCTTTATAATAAGCTAAAGTCATATGTCCACAGTCATGGTCCCTTACAAATTTTTAGTAGGATTTCCAAAAATTTGGGAAAACAGGCTTATCTCAGGACACCGCGTTATTCGTATGTAGCAAACACACTTGACAGAACCCGCTGGATGCCCTGTGAAGTTTTCTTGACCCCAATCACGAGGTGCCTGTTTATGCTTCAAGGTTATTACCAAAAGGCCAATATGATGCTGTCTATGATGTGTCTACAAGCTTTAATACAGCCAGTAAAAACTCTTTGACTCATAAGGTCTGTGCTAATTAAAAGCTCCTGGTGTGCCATTAGTCAGGAAATATTGCTAATGCTCTCACAGGATAGCCTCAATACGCTTGCAGCTACTGTGACATTTTGACAATTTTCTGCGAAAATCTGAATCGGTGGATATGTGACTGTAGCTTTACTGCTTTAACATGACTGTTCTTTAACAAACCGAGCAAACGTATATATGCTTGAACAGGAAAATCAGACCTCGATGTCCAACGTTGTGTAACATGGCTAATTGACTACAAGACATTTACATGTACATTGTAGGCCTACTTAGGGTGGTGACTTGTGAATCACCTCGTTTACTTGGTGTTGCACTAGTTTTTGATATGAGATAACTTGAAGTTAACATGCCCTGCTATTATGTGTTCCTTTCCACTCCTGAAGGAGCTGACTTGGAGTCCATGATGAAACGTTGTGACCTGCTCCATCTTAAAACATGTTTATAACTTGAAGTCAAGTGTTATTTGTGCTAGAGGTACATGTATGTGTTTAGTTTTGGGGCTATTTATATAGTTGTCATCCACTAGTGACTACCATTGTATGTCGTTTGAGAGTGATTCATCTTCATCTGTGGCATACTGCCACAATGCTCATTGATATCTAGATTTAATGTAACACTGTCTCCTAATAAAAAGGGCACACTTGCAAGAAACTTAAATTACGTAAGAAAAAAATATTTGCGAAAAACTTGAGAACAAAAAAGCCTTTCACATAAAATCTTAAAGCCCCATTAACCGCTATTAAAACGAGATGATAGCTTCAACAATATAAGCACACAGTTTATCACTAAAATGACATTTCGTTACCTTAAATATATAATGCAACGTTTCCCGTTGTTATAATTAGTCATAAAACTGTCTAGACGGCCAATGAGATTTGTATCTCACAGCGTTAGCTTGAACTAGTCGTGCATAGTTATCGTAGGTGGGGCGTGCATGTTGCGGCGCGTCTTTATTTCCATGGGTACCCAAGCAAATATAAACTTTTACTTTGATTTTAAAGAAAAATAGGAAATCAAAACTTTCAGTTTATGTCAAAAATGGAAATTTCATAAATTTTTCTATCGAAGAAAAATACAGAAACTCTCTGATTTTCCTTTTATAAATAGTTTTAGCCCATTTAGCAGTTAGTGGGGCTTTAAGGTATGACTTACAAAGTTTCATGAAAGTGTGTCGTCGTATTGCAGTTATCACAGAATAACATCAGCTATATTTTTCTCAAGCAGTAAAATTTAGAAACTATCCAAATGTTAGAAAAAAATGACCAAAAATGCTGAAATATCTGGCTGCATTTTCAAATGAAGATGTTTCAACTATCTCTTGTCTTCATTATTTGTTTTAAAAACTCAATTCTGTACGTGTCAACTGTTATTAGGCCCACCCCTAACGTTTCGAAAGTGTTGATTTATTAAATACTATCTCTGTTGATGACATATAATACAATAGTTGTTAAACACATGTATTTATGTTATTGCTAATCCTTTATATTGAATTTAAATAAATTGCATACTTTAAAGGGTGACAATGATGAATCCGAATGGTAATAAAACCACATTCTTCTGTGTCATGTTGAAAGAAAAAAATATTTAGTTCGTGTGAGCAAAGGGAGACAAGTACCTGATTTATTGTTGGCACTTGATCATGCTTGTTCTCTTTGAATATTCTTCTGAACTTAATTAAATTATTTAAATTTAGCTGTTCCAATGTACAATTGTATCCATGGAGTATTAACCTGGGTACTTTCTTTTCCTATATTACTTCTGCTAAAATCAGTGGTCATAATACTAACAAATAATATGTTTGATCAACAGAGATTTTATATGATGATCTGGCTAATACACCAAGTGTAACCCCAAGCATGGAAAGGAAACAAACAAAGGGTGAAGAAGAGGCTGCCAGTCTACATGTAGAAGAAGGCGAGAGCACCCAAGAAACAAAGTCCGGCTCAGAGAATACGCACTTGTCGGTTCCCGGAAAACCAGAGAAAATAAACAAAGACCTTCTGAAGACTATTAATCAATTCCATCGTAAACAGAAAAAGGGAACAATAGATGTCTGGTGGCTTTTTGATGACGGAGGTTTGTGATTTAATGTTTATTCTTATGTATATTATATTTTTATAAATGCAGAGAAATAAAATTTGACATGCCTCCACGGGGGATTGCACCCGAGACCTTTGGCTTACTGGGCCAACGCTCTATGGACTGAGCTATAGAGAACGTCTATAAAGTGATCTCAAAGTTCACCCAAGTAAATGTATTTCTTTTTCTACGTAAGGCACTGACACAGAGACGCCGAGGCAGCATCTTTTTGTCTACATATTACTCACAAATGTCTATGTTTTTTTAGTAATACCGAAATCTGGTTCTGGCATATATATATTTTTATAAATGCAGAGAAAAAAAGTTTGACATGCCTCCACCGGGGATCGAACTGTATTATATACATTTAACATCTTTAAATGATAGGACATGCATTGCTTTCTCTCTCTAGATTTAAACAATAAGTATTAAATCTCAAATTTATAAGCAGAACATTCACCCTGAATAGTTTGTGAAAGTGTAACATTCTCCGAAGAACTAGAAAGATTCATGGTGTAGTTACCTTTTTGTTGCCAGTGATGTCAAAGGTGGTTTCGTTCACCCATTGCGCTGACTCGCCGTCATAGGTGAAATACCCTGGCCCTGAGGCCTGAGCACAACGTTAAATTTAAATCCCAATCATACAAAAACTGTTTTAAACCTATTTTTTTTATACACAAATACATTTCTATCGATTCTAGGGTTAACTTTGTTGATTCCATACATCCTCTCCACTAAATCTCAATGGTCCAGCTGCAAGCTGAGAGTCTTCACTGCCGGCAAAAAGAAGGGGGAACTGGATAGAGAACAAAGACAGTAAGTACATGTAAGAAACTCCATGGTTACTGTAGCTGGTTGCCAGGAGCCTGGCAGCCCTCTGTAAAGCTTTATTATATGCAGGATTCAAAATGGCAGCCTGTGAAAGGCGAAAAGCAGGCCATAATTCAAACACAGCAGGCCATAATTCAAACACAGCAGGCCAAAAAAAATATGCCCTGCGATTTATAAAAACAAGTATAATCGTACTACAGACCAGGAACCCTGCATTTGTTGTCCTACATGAAGATACTACTTTCAACATGTTAATATATTAAAGTTAGAAAAATGTATTTGAAAATAACAATTCAAAATCCACTACAAGTTAAACTTTTCATTATTTTAAGGATGGAAGATACCTTTCATAATATACATGGGAAAACAAGATTTCTTCAAGAGTGCTCTCCTCTTAACCATGAATTATTTATCTGTAAATTCACTAATGTAACACATCTATTTTGAAATTATGACATAATAGCAATCGGAGATGCAGAATGATCTGAAGAATAAGTGTACAAAGTTTCATGCTAATTGGATTCGAACTGACAGAGACTTTGCAATTTTTTAATAGCATGTCAAAATTAGGAACTTTTTGTTCGGTAGGAACAGAAAGGCGATCCGCAGGAACTGAAAGGAGTTCCCTTTAACCATGCATCAGTTCCTAAGGCATGCATTGTTGTTCCAAACAAACAAATCCAAAGCCTAGTCTTCCTTTTTGAATGTATTTGGAACATTTTTTATACGTTTTTTAAAGTCTATGAATATGTTAATTTGTCCGTTTTTACATTTTACATAAAACCCCAATTCAAACAAAGTAACAATAATTGTAATAAAATAAAGGTGAGATACAACACTCTCCTACATGTCTGTTTAAAATTAGGGGAAATATGGCGAGGTTTTAATATTGTAGATAAAATCAATCATTACATTTCATAACACGGGACGCCGTCATATAGGTGAAATACCCCTGAGCATGTCAAATGTAACATAGGAAAGATAGGGAAAATTTCCAATGAGTCACTCTATATCTGTTAATATGGTGATGTGAGTCCCTCTCTTCTTGATTCCTGGCTAACACTATGCTTGTGTTTGTCTTTTTTTTTCCTATTGTTTCTTGAGACTACTTTCTTGCGACCATTGGCCTGGAACCTTTCTAAAGTATGGTATAAAACCCCAATTCAAACAAAGTAACAATAATTGTAATGAAAATATTGGTGAGTGATACACCACTCTACTACATGTACATTGTATGTTTAAAATAAGGGGAAATATGGCAAGGTTTTAATATTGTAGTTAAAATCATTCATTAAATTTCACAAAACGGGACGCCGTCATATAAGTGAAATACCCCTGAGCACGGCGTTAAACACCAATCAATCAATCAATCATAACACAGGTGAATAAGCCATCACTCCCACATTCCCAACTTAGGTGAGCACAAGGCAAGTGTTAGTGATGACTCTACAGTTGTTGAACAGCCTAAATTCTGAAGATTGTTAAAGATCCATATTTCACTTGTCAAATTATCTGCCAAAACAAATCTATTCTGTACCTTTTCTGATAATGGTGGCTTTAGAGCTATATAATTTAGATTTTTGATAATTAATTGATTTCTACTCCGTTATTTCTGGTTGAAAATTTATTTATTCAGATTTAACTATTGCACCATGTGTTACATAAAATGTTTCAGATACATAGAATTTCCAATGATGTATCATATATATTACATGTATTATTTGTTTTGTTTCAGGATGGTATCCTTACTGAATAAGTTCCGAATAGATGTGACTGATATGGTGGTTATCCCTGATGTAGCCAAGACACCCAAGGAAGAGAGGTAACTGTGCATTAGGCTCGTTCACACTGTATGATCTGTAGTAACTGTAACTACATGTACATGTAAAGGGATCACCCCTGGAAAACCATACGACCCACGGTCGCGTAAAATCTTACGTCAGGCGAGAAATTTAAAAAAAAATAATTTTTTTTTTTTTTTTAAATTTAAAAATTTTTCAAAAACCCTGGCAGTCAGTGAATATCGATGTTAAACCGAAAAAAGATCACACAAAAAAAATATATATATTTTTTTTTTAGCCGTATTGACCGCATGTAGATTCTGGTGAGAGATTTTTAACCCAAAAATTAGTGGTCGCGAGAAATTTTACATTTTTTCCAGGGGTGAAAGGGATTCACCTAGTTTTTAGCATTTTGATTTGCTAGATATTTCCTTCAATTCAGATATCAGTAGAGGTTGCTACTCTATTTGTGTTTGTTGGTGAGGTTGAAAAATGGTATGTCACCATCATCCTCAAGCTTTCGGCTTTATAGCATAGGTTGTTTTTACCTTATAAATCAGCCCAGACTCATTATTATTTGTTGTTTTAGTCTATGGTTTGCCAGTCGAATGTCAGAATTAAATAAAAAAGCAAACTTACATAGCCCATGGCCAATATTCAGACTAAGGACAATCATCTTTATGCAGCGTTTTCTTGGGTTTCTAAGCCTTGGATTTTGTGTACACCTACATTTCTTCCAAGGTAGGCAGGTCTACTACCTGTCACTGGCAAGTGGATTTCACAAGCGACTAGTGAAAATAAAATCTACCTGTCTGCCTGTAAAAAAAAAAGCTGCAACCTTGGTGTTATCTTAAATAACAACACTAAAATATGTAATAAATAAATAAACCCCTTGAAAGTAAGTCTTGGTGGGGACAAATGTCACAAGTAAAAAAAAAAAATTCCTGTCGCATTCGACAGGTAATTTTTTTTTTACATTATGACCCTAGATTCAGCAAGATTTAGGGATGTGAGTATCCATGTACACAATTGAAGTAATCATAATACAGACCATTGTTGTGCTCTTAAATATTTCAGCCTGACTTCAGTCTGTCTGCTTGTATCATGACATGATGCAACAATGTCACGTCAGTGCCATAGGGATCAAACAGCGTCACCCAAGACTGCCACTACATGAATATGGTTTATTGTCATTGGATCAGTTGTCGCCAGAGTAATAACTGCTAGAGCAATTGTTGAGCAACATGGACTTACTTTATAGCAGAGAAAAAAAAATGATTTGCCATTAAATACATGTATATTGTGAATGACAACCTTTTTCATGACATGAAACAATTGTTGCCCTGATTAAAGTGAAATATTAAAGTTTTATTATGGTGTATGTTTTCAGTAAAAATGAATTTAACTCATTACTGGAGGGCTGGGTGGTAGATAGTTCTAAAAATGAAAGTAAAGAAGAATTTCCATGGAAAACAACAGAAGATGAGTTGATACTACTCAAAGATAAGGTAATCTGAATTAACAGTAATTTTTTTTTATATACTCTTTAGAACCTACAATGTAATCATTTTTGGTTCATGTTGGTAATTATTATCAAATATTTTACCATTCTTGTAACCCCCTAGGGGATCATCATATATATTGACTCAAAGAGGAACAGTAAGTTTTCAACATGCAGAGCATTCATATAGCGTTTCACATTTCTGCTGTGTTGGCGTTTATTTACTCTCGCATACACTTTGGTGGGTCGGTGGGAGCTTCCTGATTTCCTAGTTCTGATGAGCTTAGGGACATCAGGAAGCAACATTGTTTGTGGGGGTTTTTCCTGTCCTGTCTCGTCTTTTATGTTGCCAGTGTTTGATGCCAAGAGTGGTTTCATTCACCCATTACCATTGGGCTGGCATGCCGTCATATATGTGAAATACCCCTGAGCACGGCGTTTAACCCCAATCAATCAATCAATCAACCATTCTTGTACTTGTAAAATTTTCAACTGTTGTAAGATAAACTGGTGGTTGGTGGGAGCTAAGGATCAATCTGTTTGTCATGTTTGTGGTATCATAACTTTGCCTGTCCTTTCTTTGATCATGATGTCAGTTTTTGGTTGTTTCTTCACTCTGGATAGGTTTGACACTCAAATATGACTGAAATAACCTTCAGTACTGTTTAAATAATGATTTTGCTTATGGGAACTTCTGTCAACAACTCTCCTGTGCTATGCATGTTATGTAACAATAAACTTTCCATATCTGTTGTCTTTAAGAGCTTGATTTTGATTCTTTTTGATCACTTTTGTGATATTCATCTATAATTGCAAGAATATCGTAATTAGAAATAATATATGTACGTTTCTGTTTGTCCATCCTGAGTTAACATGATAACTGTATGACATTGCTTTTGTTTTTATTAGACAAACCGACATATACGCTTGAAGGAGCTCCTGAAGGAGCACTCCAGTGATGCATCCCTCATTGTTATGTAAGTATTTACAGGTATTTATTGAGAACTTCATGTAGCATTCCTATCGCTCGTACGCCGACATATAGGTGTAACACCCCTAAGCACTGCGTTTAACCCCAATCAATCAATCAATCCTATCGCTCATTCATTACATCCAAGTTGAATCTGCCCATAGACTGTATGTGAGTTGGGTAAGAGCACGAGCCCCCTCTGGACTTTATATTTTATAATCGACTTCTGTAAAGTACTTTTTATTTGCGGGAATTTATTTTCGCGTTTTTATTCTTAAATTAGTTTGAAGGAATTAGTTTTGGCATATTTACCTATCACAACAAAAAAAATCCAGACATTGTGCATATTTCCTCTGAAAAAGTGTTAGGACATGTCCATTGTTGTTTAAATTATTGATAAGGAAGGGTAGGGATAATTAGTTATTTAGTAACTTACAAGCGTTCACACCCACTGCAAGTACACAAACACTCGCCATGCCTCCCAAGTCCAAGCTTGTTCTACATTAGACGAGGCCGAGACAATTCAATCTGCAAATGAGGCAGCTGAGTCCATTATTGTTTCCCGGAAGAGAAAGAGGGGTGAATATCATGTCTATGACGATAAAACCAGTGCGAAAATTGCTAGAACAGCTGTAGAAATTGGCATTGCCTGAGCTGCAAGAAAGTTTTCATCGCAATTTGGGAGACCCATTTATGAAAGTACAATTCGTGGTATGAAGACAGCCTGCATTCAACGAACGAAAGCCAACCCTATTAAGTACTTTACCGTAATCGTCTTCTACTTTTCCATGACAAGGTATTAAACATTATCAATTATGTATAGCAAAGCTTTGTTTCGAAATATTGCACTTTTTGTATTTGAACGACAACAAAAAGTGGTGGGGAAATCAAGAGGGACTTGTGTCCTGTTGGCCTGCTACTGTCTTATACTTTTATACGTGGGGAAATTTTGATTATCTTGTGTGGGAGTAAGGATGTTTTTCTCTAAGATTTTCTGCGGATGGTTTTAGAGCCTCCTGGTGCCCTCAGAGCTAAGAGGCATTTTTTTCCATCTTTCATGCTGCTAGTGAAATCAAGGGTGATGTCCTCCACCCTTTGGACTGGCATGCTGTCATAAAAGTGAAATTCCCCTGAGTAGGGCATGAAACCTAGTTTCCTACAACATCATCCATATCACAGTTATACCAAGCAATAAATTAATTAATCCACCATCATATGCTAAATGAAACGATGTACTGACAGTCATATTAAAGTGAAATAAATGGCTTTGGTTTGTTGTTGACACAAATCATATAAATATAAAATACAAGTGTATATGGTAATAATATAACTCTTATTTGAATAGGTTAAAGTATTAAAAGTCTCTTGTAAAGTTGATATGTATGTGAACTGTTTGTGTTGACAGGACGTTACCGATGCCCAGGAAAGGTACCTGTTCCACTGCTCTCTACATGGCCTGGGTGGACACACTCAGTAAAGACCTACCACCTATGTTATTATTGAGGGGCAACCAGACCAGTGTCCTCACATACTACTCCTGATCTAGTCAGTTGTACTATGTACCTAGTTACATGTACTTAAAGACTCAGTACAATGTATATACATGTACATGCAGTCTACCAACCAGCAGTTATCTTGATAGCACCTATTTATATATCTCTTTAATTTATGCAATTTTCTAGTTGCTGCTACATTTGAGCCGCTGCCAGAGACTATCCAATCATATACAGAAATATGTATATGAACGACATATTGTTCAACCGTATCAGTTGAAATCTTAATATCATCACAGATTAGTAGCTTCTTAGATAATTTCGGCAGAAATTGAAATGTGTAATATGTTCATAAAATTGGTCTTGAACCATGTACACGTACACTGTAAATGACTCTATCTAATTTGTTAAGGTGCACAATTGGCTTAATTGTCATTTCTCCATGGTTATACACCATGTGACATCAAAGATAACGCGTTGGCTGGCTGTTTGTAGATGACAAGGAATGTATTAAAGAAAATGCGAGAAAAGCCAATCATGCACCTAAACTCATCTAATTACACATCATTACCTGATTGACCGCTGACATCTAGTGTAAAAGACCTTGGCCTAGCTGGCATCATGGGTAAACAGTTCCCATTTTAACAGTGGCTAGAATATAATAAAAAGATACATAAATAGTCTCTGCTGCAGGAACATATGATGACCACACAGAAAAAAACGGCAGTCACATTTTGATTTTTTTAGTTATCCCCCCTACCTATTTCATGACTCAATATAGCTCCTTTTATATATGATTATAAAGGGAATAAACGGCAGGTTCCATAAGAAAATACATGTAGGAGAAGAAATATTCATATCCTATGTAAGAACATAGCAGGGTCCACTTTAGAAAATGTGATATCTCAAAAGTGCAAAAATGTGACTGCCGTTTTTTCCCTTGTGGTCTTCATGTATTCTAGTATACATGTAGGTGTTCCATTTCACCTCTAGACATGTATAAATGTAGACTATATGTTGTTACATGTAATTTAAGAGTTATAATTGTAAGTAAATATGAACTTTGTTAAGTTTTACATTTTGGTATGCTTTTTATAGTATGTGACTCAATATTACATAACTTATATAGAACATTGAGGCACATGCTAATATGCTATATAAAACAAATTGCAATGGTATGACTATGGTGATGTTGAATTTTTTTTTTTACAGTTTTTAAAAGATATAGTATTAATGTCAGAAACCAGAATGCTTCTTAAGAAATATACAGTGCAGGTCAGACATATCTTTACAAAATATGTGTTACTGATGCGATAAAAACCTTGGGTGTAAAGATATTTGCTTGCCTGGACTATATGTAACTATTTGCAAGTACATGTAGTTTTGACAAGATTTTGTAATAACTGGGATTGGAAACTCCACTAGACTAAGTCAGTATTCTGTGAATCTGGCTTTGTTCGCTCCATACATGGCTCTATGACCCTTCACCAATGGCAGTTTGGGGGTGTTTCCATCCAATAAATAATTCTTAAATTGAAAGCAAATTAATGCTAATTCCTATCAAATCTTGGACCAATTTAACGTTCAAAGCAGTTTCTGAAGTCAAAATAAAAATTCAGTTCTCAACATGAGAGATCACTCGACTGGACACTCGCCAGATGTATGTAGTATACCTTTTGATTTGATGTCAACTGATGGACTCACTCGCCTGCACTCGCCTGAACTTTGTTTCGGGGGAGTGATGAAACACTCTCCGATTGTATATGTTTATCTTGCTCATAGCTGGTGGTTTTGGTTTAGACTAGGTAGAATAGAGAAATTAATATTAAATTCCTCAATAAAAAAAGTGAGCGTTTTAAGACAATTTCTAATTTTGACTTTAGGGAAAATTGTTTTGTGAAATCGGCCCATGGAGCGTTCAGAGATACAAATTTATTAGTCAGGAGCAAGTTTTACAATGACAGACTATATCACAAGGTACTACGTGTATGTGAGAAATAGATCTAGAACTACAATTTCAAGGTACATGTATTGTCAGTGACCTGGTGATGTATCTACTTCACTTTAGCACTAGTAATGGCTTTGTCCCAAATGTTTTTATGGTCATCATCAATGTAGTCATGACAACTACATATAAGCCTGTTTAAACTAAAGCCACAATGAAACACTGATGTATCGGTGTACTGCAATATCTTTGCCAATGATACAATACTTTATATCATATCGTGTCGAAAGTTTAAGACCTTAATATACTAAGACCAAGTGGGCCACCGTATAAATCTACAGTCTAGGAAGTCTTTGAATTCCCAGCTATGGATTGGTACCTGATGGAACGATCAACAAATCAGTCACTGTTTGTCGCGTATGTGAATAAAGTATCCGATCAACCGGCAGCACAACGATCATGTCAACTCACCTTAAACGTCGTCACCCGGCATAAAACACAAAAACCATCAAATGACTCTTAGCAAGTTAAGTCTAAATCAGTAATGAAGGAGGCAATGAATTCACTTTGCAATTAAAATCAGGGAAATGACCACTTTTTATACTTGCTTTATGCTTAAACCAGAAACGTACTGTATCGCAATACATATAGTATCGAGAGGTCAATATTAGATATGTATCGTATTGTTATGGGAGTGAATAGTTACGCCCTAGTTTAAACAGGTTTGATAATATTCCATACTATTAGGTATTGAGTGAAATACAACTTCATGTTCTAGACGACTTCATAAAATGGCAGGTGTAGGAAACTAAGAAATATGACTTAACAAAAATGTATTGTCTATAAACCTACATGTATAAACTGAGAAAATTTGAATGAATTTGTCCTATATAGGGAATTTATAATTGTTTTGCCAAACTCTCATAAGTTAAGAATACTGTTTAAATGTGATACATGTAGCTCTGGATGTATAACTAACCCAGACGGATTCCACCTTAATTTATACAGTGTGATATATATATATATGTATTTACGAACATGAACATTATTTTTTGTGTATGTATTTTTATGGTGCGCCCCAAAAGATATGTGATCAGATTATCATTTGTAACATGTTTTTATTCACCTCAGATCTTGTGATTCTACCTTGATAGTACATGTTTATACAATGGAACAAGAGTTTTACTTTTCACTTAATATGTAATTCATACGATGAATATTTTACAAACGGTGATTAAATCTTAATGCCTGTTGTACTTTGTCAAGGAGAATGGTTAAGGGTACATTTCTCCTGATTTGGGTAACAAAATTCATTCTGAACAATAACATTTAATAGGTAATTTTTGCTTTTTTAAAAGTTTTAAGCTCAGACATATGGGCAATGGCACCCATTGGTGTTTTTGGTGTGAAACATTGTTTATCGCTATGGACGGTTGTTTGGGAGATTGAATTATTATTTATATTAAATTAAACTAGCCATGACTGGAAGACGAGGCAGCTTGTTGACAAGAGTTTATGACCTTGCGTCGTCAGACTATTATAGGGGCATCAGATGATTAGGAAACTGATTTGTTGTGATGTCCTGGGTTGTTTTTCCTGTCCTTGATACTAGTGATGTAAAGGGTGGTTTCCTCCACTTACTTACATGTTCATGTACCTCACATGTCATCATGAATATCCATGAGCACAGGGTTTTAACATCAATCAACCAGTCGGTCAAATAAATCCATTGTAGCATTCATACAGGTTTGCTTTACAAAACAATTAGGCCTATATTTTAGTAAAATTTAGTTAAAAACTCAATCTTATAGCTGAAAACAGAATATTTTCAATTTAAAAAGGGATGGTAATGACAAGAAACAAATTTTCTAGTGACAATAACTACATGTATTCCCAAACTGTTCTAATATTGCTGGTAAAATAATGTTATTTTCAATTTAACTGAATTATATACTACTCAAATTCATTGCATAAGATTTATGCTTTATGCCCCAATAATAATAATTTAAAGATACATGTACATGTACATGTTCACAGTAGGTGATCATATATTCGTCATAAAAATTGCTGTAAAAACTTCTTAACAATCAGTGTGAGGAAGGAAACAGTTCATACCGCAAAATGTTTTAATTTCTCTGACCAGAAATGTACAAATATCCAAATAAATGGTTCCAAGGAAGACTTCTATTTCAAATTATTTGTTTCTTTAGGAATGTTGTCTGATGTAAAATAGTAGACTTGATGTTGACGAGATTTAAAGCCATAAAATAATGTCCAGTTGATATT
>JAVFBY010222210.1:0-27551 GCA_034781015.1 Tonicella lineata | reverse complement strand
AACCCACTTGGGAGACCCTTTAAACAGGTCCAGTGGGGGATCGAACCCATGCAGTACATCGAAGGAGGATCGGTATTCAAGCCAGTCAGACGCTCTAACCACCAAGCCATGGCGCGGGCCCCCATGTTTAAGGGCATTTCACTTATATGACAGTGTATCAGGCAAATGGGTGGAGGAAACCACCATTGATATCACCAGAAAAAGAAGAAAAAAACAGGACATCGCAAAAAAAAAATCAGCTTTCTGATGCTCCTTAGCTGTGAAAGAACCAGGGCATCAGGAAGCTCTCGACAACCACCCACCACTTATGTATGTTCAAAAATAATATATAAGGATTTTTAATATGAAAAGAATTATCCTGAAAGCCAGTTTACGTTTTTATGGATAATAGAACTATGTTGGACAGGAAAGTTCCAGAAAGTCGATTGAAGCAAATTAAGCAAGATAATTTTTAAAACGTTCAAACTTTGGGTAACAGTTGACAGCATTGCTTCATTGATTGCTTGTGTTGAGGCATTTCACCTATATGACGACATGCTAGCCTATTGGGTGGAGTAAACCACTATTGCATCAAACCGACAAAATCTAATGCAGAAAAAAAGAAAATAAGGACAACACAACATGATGATTCCTACATGTAGTTCTGCAAGCTCCAGGCCGTCAAGAAGCTCCTGTCAGCAAACCCCCCACTAATCCCATTGCAAAACATTTTCATTTTAATATGATTATAATTAGTGTCAAGCATTACCAGATTTTGTTCCAGACAAATAGATATTTGTCAGTATTACAACGATTCCTCTATTTATTAGATTACACAGATGACAATAAAACAGTCTTTAATGATCACTTTAAGAAGTAACAACTAGGGATTTATTTTACCAGAGGTCCATATGGAACCTCTCAGAGCTTATGAATCTGTAAAGTTTATCAAATTTATCTCGGAAATATTTTTTAGGTGATAAAGTGATGTCCATGTAGTGTAAATTTCATAAAGATACGAACCAAATCTGATCAATTTTAACTCCACACAATTGTGAAACAGAGAAACACAATAAAATATTTTTTTTTCTCAGACGATGCAAGCTTATAACAATATGTCTTACATGTAAGTCACGTTGAAATGTTTGTATTTTAACTATATTTACCAACATGTAATTTTTTCTATATTGAAATTCTAAACAATACACCTGGTATTCTAGTACGAGTCATCTTTTTATACAAAAAGGTATGATGTTGTCGAGTTGCCCAATGTACACTATTGTAGTAAAAGGTTTGTTGCATTAACGTTACTCTGGGAAACGTGTATGATAAAAAAAATGATCCTCTAAAAATATTATGTTCTAATTACAGAACAGGGAACACAAATGGATTGTGTAATACAATCACAAGATAGTGGAATAGGAGGATGATAACAAGTTATGGGGTATTTGTTAATCAAAGCCCAGGGCCAGTTCTTTTGAAACCTGACACTAACTGTTGTATGTTTGCTTGTTGTATTGCCTTGAGACAATTAGGATCAACCACAGGGATCTCCTCCTTTGATGATTGGGATTTGGAGACTAGGCTGCAGTTGATAGAATGATGGTCTTGCTATGTGATGAAGTTGCTTACAGCAAAAAAAGGTCAGTGTCACGTTAATTTTGTCCTGACAGGATAGCCACAAAGACAAGAAGCATTACAAACTAAACTATGGCTGGCGGCGTCACATGTAGCCTCCATTTGGGCAGCAATTTTCGGATTTTGCCAAGAGCAGCCTATTGTAAAGAGCAGAGAAATGTGCTACTATGAGAAAGCTTTGGCAGTCGATACACCTTGACACTTTGATTGACATGAAGCACACCTGGCTAAAGATTCCACAAACCCTTGACGAGAATAATCAATAGGTAGTGCTTAGGTCCAGCCAGGTAAATCCTCAGACATTATTGAAAGAACACCTTTGAAGCAGGTAGCTACACTAGAGTAATATAGGCAAAGGAAATTCATCTATTGATAAAACGTGACTGGCAAACAACTGGAATAAACAGATTCTAATAACGAATTCCTGCTTCTTGTTTCTTACACGCGCCCTCACAAGACACCCCACTAAGCTCTCATAATATTGAAGCAGGAAATTCAATTGGTACAGAGTTTTCCTGTCTCTCTTAATGAGCGAGTTTCTCAATCCTCGAGGGATGGTATTGTTACGAAGCTTCACCAGGGCCGCACATCTGACGCTTTATCTGCATCCTACAGACGCAACCTTCATTACAAACAAGTCTATCACCAAACTCAATTTATTCATTCCCAATTAGTGTTTTGCTCTGTACAACTAATCTCTGGTTAAACCCAGTTTTGACCAGAAAATGAAGAAAGCCTTAGATTTTCACCACAAATGAAAATGTCATCGAGATAATTATCTAACACGTCAACGGCTCACGCTGACAAGAGTGCAGTTTCATTGCTTAAATCGACACCCATTCTTCTGAGCATTAGTCATGTGATATTAACCAAGCTGGACAGTTATGGACAATGCCGTATGCATGAGTGGACAGTCAGTTTAATAAGCAAACACAATAGTGATGGGTCAAGGCATAACCAAGGCAACTCTGTGCGCCATCATACTGAAATCTCAGTACAACTTTCCCCTAATTCCATTTTTACATCAACATTTTGAAAGCAAACGTTGTTTGGACAAAATGTGCCATCCAAATTGAAATGATTTTATGGAAAACATTAATGAAAAGTTTAACGTTATCATGTCATTAAAAACTTGACTCATTGGGAGTGTTGATTCCCTGTACAAATTGATAACAACCATCAATATAATGTATAAGGCAAATAAACAACTGGTATTATCTTCATGCAAATTACATGTAGACAAATGTAGCTATATTCTGCTTTAAAAAATTGTAAAAATATTAGAAGACAATGGATTACTCTCGGGATTCATAAATGCTTATTTAGATCTTTATTAAGAAATATATAAAGGTTGAATTCAAATTTTTTTTTTTGATAAACAACAAAGACTTAAACATATGAAGACCACAAGGGGAAAACCAGAGATGTTTTGTCAATTTTGAAGAAACTGAGGAACAGGGTTTGAAGACACATGTTATAACATTGCACGGCTAAACTTTATACCGTAAAAAAATATATGACAGCCTTGGTTTTTCATTAAAGTAATATTTTGAGCCGAAACCTTATGTTGCTAACTATTGGCTGGTGCAAAAATCCTGAAATTGATAAAAAGAGACATCACCGGTTTTCCCCTTGTGGTCTTCATACATGTATGTATAAGATGGTAAAAAGACACTGTATTGTGTTTAGGTAAAATGACACTGAGTATGCTACATAGTCCATTAAGAGTTATAGAGCTACATCAGTATTGTGAAGATGGAGGCTTTGTCTAGATCTATAAAGAATGGACAGTGACATTAAGAGGCTGGTCATCTCCTGGTGGTCAGATTTACAATCATTTGCCAAGAGCTTTTCTTTGATGAAAGAGACAGGAGATAAAAGGGTAAGGTCTCTGATCAGTTTGAGACACCTGCTCTAATATTAATGTACTAATGAGGCTACAAGTAGTTAGCTCTTCATTAATAAAAGGCGTGGCATATGGCCGTCTTCAGAAAACCTTGAAATCATATCAGCCTTTTACATTTATTGAAGCATTTATCACATTTTGGAGTTACTTTAGTAAATTAATTAAAAAAAATATATATTACAAACTGTCGCGTTGTTAAGAATTTGGGGCTAGATCTTTGAAAATGAGTGACTGATTGGTGTTTAATGCCAAACTCGGCAGTGTTTCACCTAGAAAACAGTGTGGCAGCCCAATGGATAGAGGAAACCACTCATGATGTCACAGGCTGTAACAGGACACAAGTACAAAATTGTGCCCCTCAGCTCTGAAAGCACCAGGGCATCAGGAAGCTCTTGCCAACTAATAAGACCTGAGGTTCTTCTTCTTGTTACAGTAGGGAGGTTTCTGAAGCTGGGATGGCGGACCAAAAGCTCCACAGCACTACAGGATTTGTTTGTTTGAAGTAATCTTTAGGTTTTGATTTAGAAAGTTTGTGGTAAATATATGTTAATGCAGAAAAGGCAAACGGAAAGAGATATAATGATGGAAGAGTACTACCCATTGTCTTTAAAGTTTATAAAATCATGATTTTCAGCAGTGCTAACTGGTTGGACGGATTTCCAAGGATGTCAAGTCCGTCAACATTAGCCTCTGAATAGTGATCCCATTAAAAGTTAAATAATGGCTGGCGTCCAAAGTGTGTAAAACATTAGTCCATCCATTGACTGATTTATAAACAACAAGGGAGTAGAGGAGACAATAAATAGAGCGCATAGGGAATAGGCATTGGTTAAAGATGAATGCGGCTCTGTCAAGACAAACAGTGTCCATTACACTCAGATATCAGGAGCCAAACAGATACACCTGGCAGTAACTTATGAATCTTTACACAGTTACTATGGAGATAAAAGGCAAAGAAAATTGGTCAATTATTCAAGTGCTCTTGTTTGGTTATAAGATGTGGGCCCTAAATAAAATGCACTTAAAATCATAATAAATATTTCAAATTAGACTGATCAAGTAGGCAATCGGAAAAGAACTTTCAAATCTGCATTAGAAATTAAAATGGACAGCTTCGTTCTCAAATGATCTGACATTCCCAGTGAGCAAAAAACTCATTAAATTTTATTTGAGGAAATAACTGGAGTAGAATTATTTCAATTTTTAAATGAAATCAGAAGACTGGAAGACTTGACCAAAACTAATCAAAAAATCCTTAACAGGCCAAAGGTCAGCCAATGAAATGTAACTGAAGAGGAATTGGACGACATTGGTTTGACCTTGGTTACAAGAAGTTAACTTTGATAGATTGCTTTGATTGACAGGTATTCTGACATTTAGATAACATTAAGCGACACGGGCAAATAATTGGCAAATTGACTTGGTGATTCATTGCAAAATGCTTCAAAATAAAAACAAAAACTCATCCAATTATAAAATTGTCATTCTCTAGAAGAATTGGGATGAAAAGCTCTGCGTGATTCAGAAAGGTTAAAATTAAAAAAGTAAGCTGATATTGCAGAAATCTTAGAAATTGACCTTGTACTCCCCAGATTTTGACCGACAGTTCACCCAACTTTACAGATAAAAATCTGATAACATCTGAACAAATTAAAATCTGAGTGATAAGTTGAAAAAATTATTTTAGTATGACATCTTCATTTCAAAACATGCAGATTTGGAGACAAAAAATTCTCTAATGCATTGTATTAAAACCGACAAAAAGGAAGAAAAAGACAGGGACAATAAAAAACAGGATTGAATGACGCCTTAAAGATTGGTTCTCGTCACTGGTGCTGATGGGAAGGGATTAAGGGATAATCCCTAGCGTCTATGAGAATCGTCTAGTTGAAGGATTTGCCGACTTAAGGAATGTCTGTTCTTAAATTGCATGAGAACATCTCCTTGTCACATAGCATCACAATCAAGGTGGCTTTTTCTCACCACGGGCACACAGCAACCCTTATTAGCATAATAGAGTGCGGTTACACAATTCTCCAGGGATGAGCGCTGATCATTTGTTGACATTCCCATTCAATCAGATTCCTACGCAGGCCAGGATGCAACCAAAACCAGAAACATTTGATCGTCATTTCATAGGAATAAAATCTTCACCTAAACATGGCTCACCAAAGTTCCTTTCTCAAAATGACATAATGACAAATGACTGAGCAGCAAAGTGGTTTTCATGGCGATACACCAGTGTTAATATGATTAACAATCTTTAGCGTTAATTGTTGTGCAAACAGGAGTATGTTAAATCTCCAAGCCCAGTCCCGAAGGAGAGGGGAATTAAATAATCCCATCAAATTGAGAATATGTTAGCCCAATAGATTAGGAGGCAAGCGAGAAAGGAATTCCAACCATATTCATCCAAGAAACATCATTATCTTGGGCATCCTTAGAAAAGCTATCTGAAGATTTGAACTCTGACAAAAATGCAAATATTAGTGGTGATGACTTGTTGCAATAAGCCATTAAGCCGTTTTCAAAACAAAAAGAAAAAAACAACAAGAAAACAATAAGCAAGTGATTATCTTGGAAGCCTGATGGTCTATGCACTGTCATGGTTTGGATCTGTCACTAGCATACATAATGGCTGATTAAGGCTGGTCTTAGTGAAAACCCCTTCCTGTTACAGTCACGTACATCAGAATACCATAGAGTGTAGCCACTGGCTTATAACCAAGCTTCATATTACATTATTAAATATCTTTATGGCCGCTGAGTCATTTGTGTTATCTGTGATTGAATGACTGAATAAAACAAAAACCACTACATTGCTAAAGAAAAAACTAAAAAAATAAACCCATGATTCTACTACATGTGATATAAATCAGTCCTAAATGTTCTTAACTTTATTTTCTGATTTAAAAATATTTAATAAACAAAATGTATTTGGCTGCCAGGCAAAATTGTAATTATATCTGACATTCTTCAAACCATATTTGTTTAAAGACACTAATACCACCAAATAATAAAAATAGATCCACCAATATTCTTTTTACTACAGTAATAAATATAAAACTGAAAAACTTAAGAACAAACAGTACCATTGGTGCAATCAGAACTTGTAAAAGTTTCATGAGAAAAGTCTCATAAAGGAGTGTCAATACCATTAATAGCAGAGGCTGGAGGACTGCATATATTTATGACCACATCACTCTCACCCGATACCAATTTCCTTTCTCTTGGTCAAGAGACTAGAAAACATAAAATCTTGCCAAGACCGTCGGCAGACTATTATTAACCTTATGCACCTTGTCTGACAGAGAAGTTCCAAGGAGAAAATGGGAAAGTAGAATCAGCCAAATACAAACTATCAGATTCCTACAAAAGCTAGGTGAATAATAGACTAAGTTTTTATGAATGTATAAGAAGGCAATGTGGCGCCACCTAGACTCTTATATCTGCTACAGTGAATACAGGTTAAAGACGTCAATGATTGTAAGGCAATAACCTGCCGCAGGATTGTGTCACTCATTGGAACCATTACAAGTGTTCAAGAAAATTGCTCTTGGCAAATCGGTATTGCTTAGCACCCACATCATTTTATTTGCTAAAAGCTTCAAGTACTGGAGATCTACATAAGCGTGCAATCCTTCAGTTCTGCAGGTGGTCTACTTCACCTTCTTAGAGAAACGTTTAACGGTAACGAGGAGAAATTTGATAGTGCTAGATAACTCTACCAACAGGTTTTTCCTGACTCTTTTATGCAATAATGTCCTAAGTGTGGATGGGTAGAGGTAATTAAGCTGTCAAATGGGGATATAGCGGAAAAAATCTGATGTGGAGCTGCAGTGCCTTCCAGCTTTTTATGCTTAGCTTTTAAGGTAACTTCCCAGCTAAAATAAACTAATGCTGTAATAAAGCTGCACATAACCCCCCTAAGCAAATTTGATTAGGAAATCCTAAGCTTATTTTGTTATGCTTGTTGTGCGTTTTCTCAGGAATCTGGCTCAAAGACTTGATGGTAAACTAACTAGCTATCTTCAACTGGATCAATGAAAACAGCACGAAGATGCCATGTAGAAAGAAAAAGCATGAAACAAAACTTGCTGGAATCACGTTCTAGGAACTAAACAGGAAGTACTCACAACTAGAAAACACCCATGACCAGATTGGAACTGAGGGGAATATTTCTACAACTCCAAAAAGTCATTTGGAGATGAACTTTACCAGCATAGAAGATTCCAGGACTTTGTGATGGAGGAATAGGCATGTTTATTAGAAACAGACTGGGAGCAAGTTCAGAGCATGTGTTAAAGATTGAATTAGGGGAAAGGACATCTTACATAGGAAATGAAGAACACTTGGGCAGTATTGTATGAACACTACTAAGTCTAATGACAACCTTTGTCACATAATAGTCTACACACGCCAAGAATTTTCAAACATTTTGATAGGAAAACCTTAGTTGATCCACTGGACAGCTTAGAATATAAGAGTACTGTAGAAACCATAATGATAAATGTGAATGCTCCTAAACAAGTGATAAGCAGTTAATAAGAAAAAGAAAAAAAGAAAAATGGGAGAAAATTTCAGATTTTTTAATCAAACTGTAATGAAGTTTAGCATTGTCGCCTGCTGAAGATGTGAGCTTTTAAAAAAAAAATAACAAAAGCTCTTGTATATTTGAAGAAACAATAAAAGAGACTTTAGTTAGATAGTGTTACTAAAATGGCATGCAAATGAGAATTTAGTTTAATTAGGCATGGTATGGAGAAACAGGGATGAAGCTTAAAAATGCAGTTGCAAATACATCTAATAATTAGACCTTGGGAGACAGGTTTTTCAAAGGTCAATGTACATTTAATTTATAACTGGCGAGAAGGGACTTTATTTAGACACTGTTAATAAAACAGCATGCAAATGAGAATTTAGTTTAATTAGGCATGGTAGGGAGAAACAAGCATCTAACTTAGCAATGCACTTGTTTATACATCTAATAATTAGACCTTGGGAGACAGGTTGCTCAAAGGTCAATGTACATTTAATTTATATCAGGTGAGAAATAATTAGGTCAATATCAATGTAATTAGTAGTATATGGAATTCATTAGGTGTCGTACCTGTTTTCTAGTGAACACCATCCACAGTATGGGTCCCTGGCTCCAAGGCATGTATTACAGCTCATATACCGAGAGCAGTCCTGAACTTTCAACTTGGACAACTGAAAATAGCAAAAACAGAATTTACATTAAATTTTCTGTTTGGGACAATACTATTACTAAAACAATCTTGATAAACAAAGCTTTGAGATAGTTTCTGCATTTCAAGTGCAGAATCTACAGTTGTTAAAAATAATAAATATCGAGAAATCAATAAGCAACTGCACCCTTAAAAGTAACTGAAATTAAAAACTTAAATATTCAAATCCCTCTTTATGGATACAATATTTGATCATAAAACTTAAACACTACATCACCAATAATTGGTGGCTTATTTGGCAATCAAATATCTTGAATATCTACAACAGTTACTCTATTGATTTCTCAATTACGGTGGCAACACATCAAAGGAAGCAATTTTCCAGATGAGGGTGTATCTATCACTTTGTTGTTACAGTCATCAAGGTGAATTTCATTTTCAAAACAACCTATCACAGTTTTTTCTCTGTTATTCATTACCAGTATCAGTGTAAATTAAAATAAATGAGGAGAGTTTTTCAATGGCGAGAGACTCCTCGGAATGCTTTACTGCATTTCATAAAGCAAACTTTTCAGGCAGTTTGTTTCCTTAATTTGTCCATCCATCAATTATTGTTAGAACACGACTATCTATAAAACAGAAATATTAATCAATGAGAGTGACCAGGTCCATATGGGATATATCATACTTAATTAAACAAAATCGGTTTTGACTGGCAATATAGAATTTGTTCTGAAAGGGTAGACAATAGGTCTACAAAGCAAACACATAGTTAATTAACAAAGACATTTCTAACACCAAGTTACTGTAAATGACTTTTAAATCCCAAACACAAAATAAAATTTAAAAAACCCCCACATTTTCGAATACAAAATTCTCATTCTGTTTTTCTAATTTACAGAACACATCATAAAATGTAACACATACATGTGTATATTTACAAAAAATATATATTTTTGCAAGTCACACATAAACATGTCAGATGTGAGATAATGTCACAAATGTTATGTCTATGAAAAACATAAAGAGGGAGAAATAAATTTCTTTATTAAACACATGGAAATGTTTAGTTCATCATGAGCATATCAGGAATCTTTCCCAACGTTTTATTATGAGAGTATTTATTGACAACAAATGTCTGATAAGAAAGCCGTATTGACTCAATACCGCAAGCTTTAAAATCTAAAAGAAACGTTTGTTCTGTTGCATACAAAGAAATATTGCCAAGAAGATAGTTTTTGTTCTAAGCACCTGTGCTTTTTTCTTTTCTTTTAAAAGCAGAAAATATAGATGGACTAGTGGCAATAGAAAGGTCCCATTAGCTATTTGACTTCTGCTAGAACCTAATCTAAAATATAGCTAGAGATTTGAAAAGACATCCCTGAAGAGGTGCTAATCACATAGCTGTGTTTATCTTATTCTAAAATGTGTGGGTCATCTATTTGGGGTTAGATAAGACCAGTTGAATCTGTCTTTGCTGTGTTTGGAAAGAGCAGAGATAGAAACTAGAGACATGTTTGACAGCTGTCTTGAGTAACCATGGCTCAGTTTACATCTGGGAGTTATCTCCAGGTGCTGACAGTTTTCTCCGCCATCTACCAATTACAGTCACCAGATTAGAAAATTCCCAAAGTTTGGAGAATGTCAAACTTTTCAGCCAACCAGATTGAAGCACTCCATGACTTTTGTTGTGTGAAGCCTCACACATCACAGTTCATCATATTTTCTGTTGCTATGTGAAGAACTTTAAAAACTTTCTCAGACTGAAATGGACATTTTAACACATTGTGTTGGTTTAAGGATTCTAAGCCGTGAGATTTTAGGGTCATTCAACTGTCATAGAATTCTTGGAAAATTTTTGGCAGAGTTTAATTGTATTCAATTTTGAGCATTGTTCAAAAATTGATAATGGTGAACTAAACAATAACAAAGTTTGCATTTAAACTTGATGATATGTACCCATGTGGTTTGAACAATCAAATAAAACCTTTACAAATGGAAAATAAATATGGAAGTGTAATAAATCATTTAAAACTTGACATTTATTGCCTTCTCTCAGCGGGATGTATTTTTTTGAATGAACCAAACAATGGAACATATCATATTACATTAGTCATAGAATTTGTATCATTGTTACAATAAATTTCCACACAAACAATACATAATCCCTTCATGCAAAACCAGGATGCTATATGGACTCTAGATTGCATAATGATCAACACACAGTAGCACTGAAACATGGCTGCCTTTGCAGCAAGAACATTCCGTGTGGTAGAAAAGAAATTAAGTTTAGAATTGGGCAGGATGGAAAGTTCAGGAAAACAAATGGAGTAATTCAATACAAGATTTATTTCGAAAAAACATCCAATTTGATGATAACTGAGGGTTAGTAATAATCATCTATCCCATAAAATAGGAGTCAATTTCCGGAGAATTGATAATAGAATAAAACCTTTCAGTGTATAAGGCCACTTTTTCTGGCATATTATAAAAATAAATGATAGTTTTAGTAGCATCAAGCCATTAGTGTTTGGAATGACAGTGACAGAGTGGAATATGGTTGACTATTTAGAGCGAGATAATCTGAGAGGATAACCCAATGTCATTTCAAGGTCAACTTCATTACATCAACCCTCATCAAGCTGGAATATGTAACCTAATCGCAGCGGAAAATCTTTCAAAGCAGAATATCTGCAGTTGATAAAGTGGCAATAAAAGATTCATCAATTAGAAAAATTATCGACAGCAAAATTATCGAAAGCGCTGACTAGTGGTGAAATCTGATATGAAAACTGGATGTTTTTCTCTCGCATTGTTTTGGCACCTTGCTGTGAATTAAAGTGTTTGAAGCTTTTAGGCACCTTTTATTGATTGCCTCACAAGATACCTTAACAGTTTCCCTAGTGTTTCTCTAATGCAAACCATCACCATTATAAACTGAGAAACACGACAGGTAGACGTCATGGCAAAACTGGCTATTTGTCTAGTTTTGTCGTGAACAAGAAATTCCACGTGTAAATGAGCTCCCCCAAAGGACTGCCCTTCTCCCTTCCATCCTGAGTAGATTCATCACTGTCTTACAATAGGTGTACAACGCAAGAGACATGTACACTTTACTATCTATTATTCAGTCACTGTCTCACACTTGATTGGTTCACAAGACAAATGGCAGACACTGGAACATCTAAATTATCTTTATACGACACAATAAAAAGGTTGCAGTACCTAATGAGACCCAAAATACCAGTAGATACTCTTGCCTTTATTATTTATTTGTTTGTTTGTTTGATTGGGATGGCATGCCAGCCCAATGGGTGGAGGTTGCCACCCTTGACGTCACTGGCATGTATAAAAAACAGATACAGGACAAGGACAGGAACAAAAAAATATGACACCACAAAAAAAAAAAATATGCATGTACTTCCTGTACAAAGTAGCTAAATAAGAAAAGAAATCATGTAAGGTGGAAACAGTATTTCTTTTCATACAAAAAAAAAAAAGAATACGAAAGTTGATTTGTAAATTTCTGATCTTAGCCACAATTGCTTTTTTCGGTTTGACAGGCTATTATACAACAAATGTAGCGTAAAGTTCCTTGGGGAAATGTTTGTCTAGTGTTATCTCTACACCAAGTCCCAAGAGCTGTGCCTGTTCCTATTGCAATTGGCTTACTTACATGTACATGGAAAACACTGACACTCTCTATGTTAAGTTATGCCACCTAAACCAAAAAATAACGACTAGCAAATATTAACTGTCTGTGATAAAACCAGCTATTACTGCCATGATGGCACCAAGTGGAGGAGAGGCCAATCAAATTGTGGTTATCACAGACATCAGGTATACATCATGCACTGCTATCATTATATTCAAACTAATGCCTCTCTGTTTTCATTTATATATTAGCATTGATTAAAAAAGTATAAACATGGACTCTAATTTTATTACATTTGCTCTAAACATGGACTTTTTATTTTATTTTATTGGTCTGTTTGTCTCCCCATAAATTTATGATCACATCCTTTGAGGTTTTAAAGTCATTGACTTATTTTTGTTTGACGCCGTGTTTACAGGTTTTCATCTAAATGACAATATAGCCAGTCAAATTGGTGATGGAAACCACCCTTACTGGCAAAATGAAAGAATGGACAGACAAGGACATGGCAATGACAGGACATCACAACAATTTGGCTTCCTGATGCCCATTAGCTCTAAGCACCAGGGCATCAAGAAGCTCTTGACAACCACCCACTCCTGTTTTAAAAGAATATTATTGAAGAGCACTCAAAAATTCTTTTAGATTTCAATTCCAGTCTTGAGTTTACTTTCATGACTACTTTATTACATATATCTTGTTACGGAAATTTAAGGAACAATCATAGTAAATAGAGACAGAAAGTTCTGATTTATTCAGTGTTTACTGCAATACTGAGGACTATTTATGTTGATCCAGCTGTAAATGTAGGGAAATGTCTTAGAATAAGTGGAACATAGTTACAGAAAGCCAGTGGTTGGTTAGGTAGAACAATTCAATTCATCAGCTTTCAAGTGCCAGTCAAATAGAGCATCCACTAATCTGTTTCCACGGACTATCACCAGAAAGTTAGCAATATTCAATTAACGAGATAATGGGGCTGACTTAAGTCAATGTCCACAGGGCTATCAATTCATTGGTATTGCTACAGCTAGAGGAGTAAAGAGAATGGTAGCCACTGAATCGGTCACACTAGCTTCAGCCAGTCTTGGCCAGTTGAACATTTATCCAGCTTCCACAATTCTCCAGAGACTAGTTTCCATCAGAACCAGAAAACTAGACGTGCCATATCCACATCAAGCAAAATCCATGCCGATATAAGATTTAAGCTAATATAAAAGCTCCGGACAAGTTAAACTTTGGAATGGTGTCCATTGTTTTTCTGGCACCTGACAGACAAATATGTAATTATTTTTCTGGATGTTTTCTGGTGAGTGGTGTTGGGGTAAGACAGGAGAGTACAGCCTAAGGGACAAAACTCAATCAATTCCAGACGAACACTGACTAATGCCATTAAGAACCGATAATAGTCCAAACCCGATCGGTCAATAATCTGTTGGCATTGGTCTTATCTCTGTTTGAACAACACAGGTATCAGCCGTCAAAAGCTTCTTATCGCAGGACGACTAACACTCTCTAGTCTTTACAAGTCTCAATTCCCTCTCGGACAGATTTCGTGTACTTTCACCTCAATTCTTGATGTGTCTGGACCATCTTCTATTTCTTTGTCATACGTTTCAATTTGCAAATGCTTTCTCTCTACCTAATACCTGTTTCGGTACTGGAAATACAGTTTTCTCATATTTTCATATGAATCTGGCTGTCATATCAATAAATCAGACATGGGCAAATTGTTGATCGGCTTACTGCTTTTTTTCTTTTATTTTGTGAGTTCACTACAAATGGTAGAATAGCCCTACAGGCAAATGACACCATAATGAAGGAGAAACATGCCAGAAAGTGTTGTTTTTTTTTTAAATTAATAAACTCCTTCAACAATTGTCCGTTCAATGTGTCCCTATCCCCCAAAGCTACACATTTTTGGCTGTACAAAAAGGAAGATTGATTATGGTTTAACACCATCACATACAGTACAGCCTACATCAGAAAGCAAATTAGCGCGCTAGGTAGTGTGTCATTCTGTTGCTCTAGTGCGCTTTAATGCACAACTCCAATGGTAGCCTGTCTTTTAATTGTGGGTTGTGGTGCACTCTAGTGTGCTTTAATGCGCTTTAGTGGGCTGTAGCGCACTAAAGCGCACTAGGGCTCGCTTTTTGATGAGGGCTGTACTGTACTCAGGGGTAATTCACCTATACAACGGCATGCCAGATTAATGGGTAGAGGAAACCACACTTGACGTCACTGGCTACATTTAAGATGGGGCAGGAAAACAAGGACAGGATGCAAACAGGACATTACAACAAATTGGCTTCCTGATGCCCGTAGCTTTTAAATCATCATGGCATCAATGAACTGACAATAAGGAAGACTATAATGGCTTTAAAATGTTATCTTATATTATCGTTATGAATAGATACAAAGTATGGTTATTTTGAAAACTCTTCATTAAGAGCGTGTTTTGAAACCAGTTTCAGAATATGAAATACGATAATTAGCTTTTGGCAGTTGTGGAATCTGCAGGGAATTATTGTGATTCTGAGCCTGAAGTATGGACACCATCAATAAAAGGTAGGGTTTCAGTCCCCCAAAGAGTCAATCTTGGTGAAATTAGGTTTGTTTCGTTTCTTATTGCGTTCAGGCGTTCAATAGAATCAGATAGGCAGAACACATCTATTCCCTGTGGGACCTCCATTCTATTGCAATACTAGACGCCAGGCCTTTATCAGTAGCTGAACTCATATTGACCATTTTTACGCCTTGAACTCTCTCAATGACAAATCTTTGATTAAACCTATTAATCGAAGACAGATCATACAGTTTTCAGCTCGACCAAGAAACAGTCCAGCTGCTAATGAAGCCTGACCAATTGCATGCTGGGATGGCTTAACCATAAGGTCTCAAGGTCATATTAGGTCGGCACTGGATGCCAAACCGATGGATGTATTAATTTGTTACTTCAGGCTGCAAAACTAACACATGGAAAATAAGGTGCATGGAAGCGAATAGAAAATGAACTGTAATATACAAGAAACCCTCGGAGTAAGAAAAACACCAGCTGATAATTGGCAAAACGGAGGAATGTAACTTGATTAAATTGCTCTGGTTTTTCTTGAACAGCATTGAGAGACGCAAGTCAAACAATGCAGCATCTAATGAAATAAATCACAGTTGGATTAACAGAGGGCTTGTGATCATCTTTGATTATATTGTCTCGGTGACTATTCTCCCAGAAACCAACAGTAATCAATAATAACTATTAAAGCACCGAGCCAGTAAAGCCAACAATCCAGTTGCCATCTTGGAACTGGAAGAATTTAGAGAACAGTAGTTTTATAAATAGCTCAGAGAATAAAACTTTTAGTACACTGCTGCTCTTAGAATCCAAAAATATAGATAATACTAGATAACCAATCTTTTTGAATATTGATTGACTAAAGTTTACAAGAACCTGTCTTAAAATAGTCATTTGTGTAATATTGATATAATACTGAAACTCTCCAATAAAATGAATGTATTGAAATAATTCTGCAACTCTGAAGTATAATCTACACACTTAAATAATACTGCAACTCTGCACTACCACCACAGACACCAATGGAAGAGGAATTCAATCCTCTGATTAAACAGGAAACAAACTTCAATCACTCACGACTTTCTTTACAGACAAATATGAGTAAAAGCTGTGACGTTTTGGTGATTGAGCATGTAGTCATTTGCACTGGAGATTAAAAAAAAGATGGTGTAAAAAATTACCAAAAACCAGGCCTGGAAGATTGGAATATCTGCACTGCAAGATAAATTGTGTGCATAGTTTGGGTAGACAACTGCAGATATGATAGCCAGATTCCCTGTGATACTCTGGGGAGCTGCAGTGGGAAAACATGCCTCTTAAAGACAGTGTTTACTTAGTGTTGATCCCGGGACAGTCAATTTAATTACACTCTGCCCTCTCTTCACTTGATCTACTGAAACTTCCGCGTAACTATAACAGTTCTTCCAGACTGTCCCCATTTTGTGTGTACATGACAATATTGCATTGTCTGTGACCAGGCCATATTTCTTTATTCAAATCTTCCCTGAGCTGACACTAAACTAGCTTGGTTTATTTTCACAGCGCAACTTTGTGTCCTTAAAGCCATAGGCTGGCCAAACATTAATCTAGAGAGTGAAGAGAATATAATAGGAAGGAATCAAGAGTCATTGGAAGCTGCAGAGATGAAAATTAATAAATTTATTTCAAACAGTTAAAGCTACCCCCATTCTAGGCTATAAATGTTAGATGTAACATTTCTTATATTTAAACAGGAATTATTCAATAAAAGCCTTATTATGATTTTTCCAGGAGATGACTATTTATTAATTTCACAGGAAAATCTATTTGAAAAATCTGATCATGTGCATGTCATTCTTTACAGCTCGGTAAAGAACTTTCTAAACATAATGTCTTTCATCCTTCTACATCCGTCCTTCTCTGTGGGTTTTTGTTCAGTCGTGATTAACACAGGAAGTTCTACACACCAGTGGACTTCTGATGAGCATGGCAAATGAACTGCCAACCTTCCGACTTCTGCTTTTCAAAGAACAATAACTCAACCATTGAGAGACAAAGTTTCCAAGGTAAATTTGTCGAAACGGAAAGTTTTCCTAGCAGTGATCAAGAAATCAGAAAGAAATCTGCTGGTAACCTATCCACAGGGCTGTTTTGATGAAATGAAGCGAGCGGTGAGCAGAGGAGTCCTCAATTGACAGAGACTTGACAGAGAGGACAAATGGCTCAGCAGAAATTCTTTTCATTCCTTAATAAAAATACCAGGCTATATTTCAATAAAAAATAGAATGTCACGACAGGATGAGCTAAGGCTTCTACAAAACTTCAAACACTGTGAAAATTACTGGTACTGAACACAGCAAGTAGTCTGTGCACAAAGAGAACATTACTGTAGTAATTTTTACACATTTTGATCTTGAACTTTTTACAATGTTTTTACAATGCTAGAATACTAAAATTGTTGTGTAGGGTTTTTATGCATCATTACTAAAATTCTAATGTATACACTAAATAGGTATATTAAAGGAGATGTATCCCAACATGCATCTTCCAAAAAACAAATATTATTAACTAAAAATATTTCTTCATGAAAAAACAAACTATTATCTCCAACATTTTAGGTTGCTTATTCAACCAAGAAGTACATAAACAATAAGGATAAGCCATGTAGAATGCTTGTATTAAACCCTCATACACCCTGAGTTGTCTCGCACACTTAGTGGGCATATTATACTAAGTAAGCTGTAACTATAGGCTCTAGGTCAAACAACAAAAATTCACTCAATTATTGGAAAGGGAAAGGTGAATTATTACTTTATAGTCAGAACAGGGATCCACCTTCTGTTTGCTCTCAAGAACAGATAAATGTTAGAAATTCAGTGATACAAAGGAAAACTATTTCCATGTACCACCTAACCTTCATAAAAGGTCACTGAAGGAAATGATAGAGGAGCCATTTTAACCACCATTTTAGTGCTGTCTGCTCACTGAAAATATGTCTAAAGATAGCTTATGCACGTTCCTATAAAGCTAACAAATCTGTATTTCCAGATACTGTTTTCCCCGAGACTGATCCCTGACAAAGCATAACGAGAAACAATCAACAAATGTACCAACACTTTAAAAGCATTTTGTTTAAAACATTTCACCACTTTAGTTATTTGTTCTCAGCTTCAACATATGGCTTACTAAGTGCAACTATACACAACCTACAGATCATGTTAGAAAACCCAGGGACTATACATCCAAAACAATTAAAGTCAAAACAAACACTCCACTAGTAGGCAAAATTATACGTAATAAACTCTAATCAAATGATTATCTAATTTGTATATTAACAAAAAAATTATCACATTGTTAAAAGCATCATCACATTGTTGAAAAAAAGAATGGAGACAACAGAAGTAAGTATAAAAAAGAACTTAAATTAAAATTTTGGCACAACTATTCAATTGTTTTAATTCATACAAATTTGTTTGTAAATTGTTTAAAGATTTTGGATTGAATTTTTAATGCAACAATAACTATTTATTGTTGGCAATTTGTGTTACAACACAAAGGATTCAAGATAGTGGAAAAGATGCCAGCAAAAAAGGCTTGAAAAAAACTTGAGAGAAAAAAATTCATTAAAAAAAAAAGCTGACATTCTTGGATCGAAGCCAATCTTGCAAACTACAGATGGGAGATTCCAATACATTACACAATGCATGTGGTGTGCACGCGCGAGAGAGGCTGAGCAGTGTTGATGGGAAGGATCTGGAGGGTTATGGGATAGCAGAGGATCATCGTGGACAAGTCGGGAGTAAAGCAATTAGATGTGGTGTGAGCAGGGTTGGTATGGCCCCTAACAAAGCAATCAGGACATTGAGCACATGAGGGGAGACAGGCAGAGGATAACCCCAGACTACAGAGCACTGTTCAACTTGACTAATTACATCAGACCACAAAACCAAGAAACGCTTCATCATAAATCTGCCAAAAACTTTGCCAATAAATCAAACTCTTGCACACAAAATGATATCTTTACAAGCTTGACTGCCTTCACCGGGGCCTAATCATGATCAAGGAATTTCTCAAGCTTAAGAAATATATCTTAATTGTACTGAAGAATCTCAGGGCAAAAATTGTATTATCAAAAACTTTACTTTTAAACTTTTAAAGTTGGAATAACAGTATTAAAATTGTCACCACATATTAGATATGTACACTATATGTGTATATCATAAGAGTTAAATCTCAATAATATATTGTGAAAAAATAAGTGATATGAGAAGATAAATTGCCCCAAAATATAAAAGTAGAAATGTATATTTAGAATTAAAACAATACTAGAGTCAGATGATCAAGAGGCATACTATTGTTTATTATTTGTTTGTGTGCTGCCCACTATCTACTGTTTAAAACCTGTTGTCTCCATTTTTTTATTTACATGTAGCATTATTTTACAAACAATTACATTTTCTTACATTAATTTGTTCAAGGTACAGCAACTTTGCTAAGATGGAAGATTTTACTCAAATCAACCCATATAAATAATGTGTGATGTAAAGTTCATACACATACATGTACAAACTCCAACAACCCTTAACTTTCAATTTTAAAAAAAATATACGTCCCACATAAATATTTGAAATTCTTTATTTTAATTACAAATGACAATGTAACTAGGAGCTATCTTTTTCTCTTTGTTGGAGTCCGAGAATGCTATGAGCATTATCTTAGAAAACATAACTTTAATTCCCTCAAAGGAACTCTTGACAAACTTTATCTCAAAGTTCACCGCTAGATAGTATTTTAAAAACTTATTTCATAACAATCCTTAATATATTGGATCAAGCATGGCCAACTAGATTTTTAAAATTCCTTATTAAATGTGCTATCAGCTGCAGTTTGAAATTATCTAAACTTAATTTGGAAAAAAAAGCGCCTCTTATTATGTGCTGACTAGGGAGATTGAATTAACACATAAACTTATTGATACAGCAGTTTCCAAAGAGACTTATCATTTTAAAAATGATTTAGTATATCATCCTTTTACATACAAGATGCCAAATAGACCAAATAAGGTAACAGCTTATTTCAAGGAGCAAACATATAAGGTCAAAGCAGTAAGAGACTATTCAACAGTCTCAAGTTTATGAGGACATGTGGTCAAACAATTATACAGAAAGAAATGACCTTGGCATGTGATTTCAAAGGCTAAGGGCTGTAAGTTTGTAACTAGATCTTAAGATTGAACTGTCTGTAATGTAGCAGAATTTCCCAGTGCTCTGTCAGAGTGAGTGGAAAATTGGCTAAATCGTCAGCTCCAGGTCTCCTTGGTTTTCGGGATGAAAGGGTACATGTCTCCATAATGAAAGGATGCTGGCTCGACAAAGATGGACCTTTCTAACATCAGTTAAATAATTCCACTGTAAGTCAAACTGCAAACAAATTAGAATGGCTGGAAGGAAGTGACACAAGCCCACCACCCAGCACAGTACACATATAATAGCATTAGCTTTGTTATTAAGTTATTCTATACTAGCATTGATTCTAGCAAATAATGCTAAAGTACAATCCCCAGCAGCTCCATTTCTAAAACACCACTCACAAACAAGTTAGTTCACAGTACTTAGGGACAAGGTTCTTTAAATGTAATGAAAACAGTAGTGTTGGTCACTTTAGTTTTTAGATTCTGATACAACAAGGGGCTATAAACAGTTTTTTTTTTAATGGACAGGTTCCGAATAATTGGTTAAAGCAGGCTCACAATTTATTATTTTAATAAATACCCATTCAGAAATGATACAAGGCAAATTATGAAGCAATTTGATATATATATCATGGCATGCCAGTTAAATGGCTGGAGGAAACCACACTTTACGTCACCGGCAACAGGAAAGAAGAAAAAAAAACCCAGGACATAACAAATTTAGCAAATGAACATTAACATCAGGAAGTCTAAATATTGTAAATTCAAAATTAGTAAGATAGAGAAATCCCTAATTGAAGTTGATCAGCAGACAATTTTATTTTACTAATGCAAACTGTTGTTATATTTTGGGAAGATATAAACTTCATTCATTCGAGACATTGTGTATTTGTTTTGACACATTATATTAACAAAAATTTCAATCCAATGAACAACCAGCAAATACAAACACAATACATCACCCTGACAACTCTCTGTAAATAAGTTTTTTAAATTACGCTAAAAACAAAACAAAAAATGGTTATGATTTTGTGTTAGATAAGAGGTATTTTTGAAGAGACAGTGAGGCGGAAGCCTGTAGACTGTGACAGATTTATCAAAAAATCACTGTTTTGTGACAAACAAACTTCATATACAGTTTAGAATTTAATCCATCAAATTATTGGAAGCTGTCACAAGTCATGTCTTCATATAACATAGATCTTCCCCAGAGCTTTGCATAGATTGAACTCTGGGTTTTGTAATGGGTCAGATTCGCTCATTTCTACCATAGCTCGATTTATACACGATGCTTTAACAGCTATGGCAGTTTTAAGTGGGTGTTTAAGGCTTCTGAAATGCCTTCACAGTCTGCTGGTCTTGCATGAACCCAGCCTGCCTGGCATTCTGACTCAGATTGTCCTCTGACCAAAGCTACTAACTTCCCATTCTTTATCTCTGCCATAATCACTCCTAAAGCCTTCACACATTAATTATGCCGCCTGCAAATTGCTCACCTTTTTATGTGGAAACCATGAGAGAGAGAAAAAAGGAAAACAAAATGACAGAATAATTACTCAATGGAATCAAATGCAGTTAGCCACTTTATGATGTTATGCAGAATCTGCCAGTCAATACGCGGTAGCAAAAAAAGGAGGAATTCTGATCATCTGAATTCACACCCTTACATTTGTATCATTAATCAAGAGTACTTTATTTTCCAATTCCACAAAAACTACATAAGCACCTAATGATCAATTAAAAAATATATTTTTTGGGAACATGATTTAGCCTAATGAACTATTGTTTGTGTAATTATCTACTGCTCTTCTAAAAACATGAATAATTCTGCTTTTGGGTAAAAAAAATGTGCTTTTATTGAGGCAGAAGAATAAACATATCAGATAGCCGTAATCAGTCTGACTAATGAGTAGTATTAGCATCATCCTTTTTCAGTCTCTGTGTGCATATTGCTGGAACAGTTCCCTTTCTGGTTTCAGGGAGGCTGAAATATAAAATTATTTTTCAGTCTGTGTACATATTCGCGGTCTTTTCTGGTTTCCTTTAGGCCAGGTTTATATAACTAGCAATCCAATGAGTCTGTCTGTACTTATTGTCCACAGCCTCTGGATGGGGTTATTAGTCTACAGACATCAGCACCTGTCTCTCCACCATCAGCAGATTCCATGGCCTACCTCACTCCAATGGTCATTCAATGGTCAGCCTTTGATTGTATCGCTAAACCTATTTGTAACTGTCTTGATAAGATGGAAGCCTGCCAAGACTGTCGGTCTTAAAGCTTCACTAACTCAGTTTGGAGATTTAGTTAAGAAAATGTTATTTCGACCACAAATGTATGTAGCATTTTAGATATTGGCCAGTCGTTGGTTTGTTTTGTAGATTTTAAAAAAAAAAATTGTCCCTAATGGGGGACTCGTAAATGCTGGAAAGGGAGAGAAGTTTGGACCCTGATGCTGCGTAATGCATTCGAATGTGACTCATAGTAATGACGTCACAGAGGAAAAACGTCCGTGACGTTATAAAATTGCGTCACTTTCGAATGTATTATGCGACGCCAGGGTCCGATATTATCTCCCTTTGCAGCATTTTGAGTCCCCCATTGTAAAGTATTAAATGTCTACGAAATATAAAGCATGCTGCAGGTTGCCCCCAAAAATGTAACAAAGCTTCTGCTTTATTCTCTTTTTTTTAGAGAGAGGCAAGTCAATGCAATTAAATAAGAATTCAAAGAAATACTTTCCTCCACACTTTGACTTTGTTACATTGTCTTATCTCTTGGTCAGAGCTAAACTTTGCCAGGATATTTTCAGGCGTTATCAGAATGATCTTGACCATAGCAAAGCTTTTCCAAAGGGTAGTCTTTGAGAGCCTTCGATTTCAAACAGACATGCCAGTGGGCTTCAACTCGATCTGATCATTTTACCAGATAAATCTAGACAGGGTGAAGTGAAACCTGCCAACCAATCATCAAAGACTTACTGCAACACAAAAGCTACTTGCCCTCAAAACAAATTGCACAATTCAGTTCAATGGCCTGCGAGGGTTAAAAAAAACTAAGAAATTCCAACAAATTTTAGCAATCTTTCTTTGCGACTAGCTGAGTTTGCTTGACAAAAAAAGAAAGAAGTTAACTAAAGATAAGAGAGAATGGAAAATGTCAGGTTTATGTTAGTTTATCTGTGTGGGGGCTCTATCTACACTTCACAAAAACAAACTCTAACCAAGGGGGACCATCCAAAAATAAATGTATCCATTTTAGGTTTATAAAACAAGACGCAGGGGTTGGCAACTCAGGGTCAACTTAGAAACATGATAACTCTATGTTATGTAAAGTCTATGTTCAATTCCAGTCAAATAATAAGCAATTCTAAATCGGCAAAAAGTTATTTCAGACAGGGAGTTTAATCATCCTTCTTGAATGCACTTGTGTAACATAATTTTACAATAAAATAAGACATATATTCATAATCTATTTTTATATAACTATAACCGATGGGGCACAATTTTCTTACAATATTTTCTGGAGAAAATTAATGGGGACTTCTTTTGTCAAAGGAACAATAAATCCAAAGAAAGAGTTAAAACAATAATGTAGTTCTGGACCAAGCCATCAATATTTCTTTTCAGAGTGATTGGTTTTGATTTGGCTGGGATTTTCAGCTCCCATTTGGGATTTAGTTGAGGGCTATCAGTGAGACACAAACTTTGGCAAAGCGCATCAGTGTCAGACGATGACTGAAGCTAAACCAGGCAGTGGTCAAATGAAATTCAGGCGGAAACAATAAAGACATCCTCTTGTTGATTGCATTTCAGACTAAATAGATGTCAGTGATGTGGATCCTAACACTATAACTGTAACCCATTCAGAGCTTGAGCGACCACGCAGACAGCAGGCCTGGACCTAGTCTGTACATGTATCTATGTATTCATTATAGTAGCCTGTTCTTCGGCCATATCCTGGAGTATAAGACTCACCAGGGAATGACAATAAATATAATCTCAGGCACTACCACATTATATATTGATCAGGAAAGATGGACAGAGGTAGATAAAAGTGGATTCTAAAACCCAGCACTACCAAGATTATACAGCAAACAAATCACACACTTATACATGTATACTGACTGCTGTAAAATCTCCAACAATCGTGTACAATGTATTTCTAAAAGAAAAAGTCTAGGCAATAAAAAGAAACAACCCATTCCAGTAAGATAATAAGATTTTTTTTATTATTGATTCAAATCCAAAACTGACTTTAAGGTTGCTCTGAAAATCTTGTAAAATTTTCTTTCCAAATCTGAAAAGACATTGAACAGGCCATTATAAATTTGGCTCTGAGAATAAAATGACTTGTTGGTAAAATGTGCACCCACTAGTACACAAGCACCCTCTATCATCTCAAATCACAATGGCAGACTATGCCCACCCCTGGAAAAAATGTCAAATTTCTCGCGACCGCTAATTTTCGGGTTAAAAATTTCTCACCAGATTCTATGTATGGTCAATACGGCTCGTAAAAAATCTAAGGTAAATGTACAGATAAAAAGACAACTTTTCGTTTTTTGTGGGGGAGGAATTGATTTTTTGTTAGTTGTAGGCCTACATCAATATTTAGTGACTTTAAAAACAAAATTTAACGTAGGATTTCACGCGACCGTGGGTCGCACGGTCGCATGATTTTCCAGGGGTGACTATGCCCATTCATTTCAGATGCATTGAATATGCATAGCCTGCTATTGTGATTTATTGAGATAGTGGGTGTTTATATACAAGTGGATGGAAATTTCACCAACAAGTAATTTCTTTGGCGATCCCTAAAAGCTGTAGCTATAAATATACATGTTAACCCTATTCCTCCATAACAAGTAAATTCAATGCAGGCTTCTCTTCTTCACCTAATTTTGGTCCTCACTATTTCTTTAAGACAAATATATGAAGCACTCGAGTAGACTCCATGTTGATACATTTATCCACTGGTAGTTATTGACACAGAACCTAAACATGGATTCCAGTATTTGCTGAAATCTTGAGGTGTCATTAAACCCTACCGGAATTTCTTTGTAAACCAAGGTAAGAGAAACCATGTTAACAGATAGGTGAAACTGGAAGGTGTATTGATTACTTACTCTAGATATCATGGAGTTTCTTGACACAGACATATATCTTACATGAGATAGTAGGCCTACATTGGGTTCTATTGAAACAAAGCCAGGACACACAGTATCAAACTTTGAAAGGTAAAGTTTTAACTTAATAACACATGTGAAAGTTAGTTTGTCTCAAGCGCCCAACAGAATGGTTTAAGCTATCTGCAGTCTGATTAAAATCCGATCTACATTAGCTCCCCAGAATTTTATTGTCCCGATGTACATTGTAGGTCTGAGGACACCCCACCCCCCAAATGATATTGATTGGTCGACCAATCAGAGGGCCGCTTACCAATTCAATGTTGGTTAGTTGGAGATTCATCTATTCATCTATATTTACTACAGCTGGATCCTGCCATCTGGTTTTTCTTTGGTCAATTTAAACGGTGACCTTCCTCGAACCCCGCTCTAGTTGACGTCATTGAACACCGTTTGCTATGGTATGTGCTCAGATCTACATTGAGACAATACAATACCGGGGAGCTTATATAGATATGATTTTAATCAGATTGAGCTATCTATCACCTGTGTGGATATCTTTTTAATGTTAATACATGTACTAATAGTAGTACTGATTATAGGATATTCCTAATAATATTTGGAAATGCTTAGCCTTTTTGCCAACCAGTTAACTTTGTGAAGTATCCGTCAGTCAACTGTTCATGGATCATAATATAGGCCTATAATGTAAATGTGGTCCCAACAACAACAACCAATCTTTCAATAAAAGTAAAGCGATTTGGGGAATCTTAACATGCTTTACTTACATTTACGTAATTGCTGAGAAAAGGTAAAGCTATTGGGAATTACATGTAAAAGGGCATTTAATTATTTGCTTCAGTACTATGCAGACAAGATTAATTGGCCGTGTGCCGCCAAACCCAGACATTATTGTGTATCTTCATTCTTCTCATGCCAGTTACGTTATTTTCTAAATAGCTGTTAACGGTTCCAGATCTCTTTGTGATGTTAATAGAAATGTTGACTTCATTCATCAAGTCATTTAAATTTCTGGTTAAAATAGCAAATTGATTTCTCAACTCAAACTTAAATTTAAACTCAATATATATTGATATAATTATAGCCTACTATAAATTTATTTTAATTTTTGTCATAAGTTTTAAAAAGACCAGTTTATTTAAAGAAATGGCATCTTTGAGAAAGTTCTTGAAACTTTAAAATGAAATGAACATTTGTTAGCACACAATGTAACTGTTGAATACTGCTGCTTCTATGGGGAAGACTTGTCTAATTTGAGAATTAAAAAAAGTGTAAATCCTGATTTGACATGTTTTGACTTGGACAAAAACGGTTTTCAATAAAGTTGAACAAGTTGTTGCCGCAGGCTTTACACTGTGATTTATTGTATCTCTGAATTGAAAATTGAATTCCATGTCCTCTCAAGTAGTATTAATAAATATTTAAAATCAAGTTGAAGATGTTGTAGTGGTAATTCGTGGAGAATCAAACCACTAAGCCATTGTCTTGGGATTTGACAGATAGCGTGGTTCTTGGATACGCTTCAGGTGCTCTTAGGGGTTACGGAACAGGGTCCGCTTCTCTTTTGGGTATGTCAACTAGAATCAATGTACTACCTCAAGGGAAATAAGAAAGCAATTTGAGATCCTCTACAGCTTATTAAAGCTTGGGTAGCAATTCAATTAAGTAGAGTCTGAATATAGATTTTTCCGGCCGACTTTCTCTACCCTCTTCCTAGGGATTTCAGTATACACCTTTAGTCAGAGTGTGAAACTAACTATTTTTACTATATAAACTGTGGGCCAGATGGTTGTTTGATGGGTACACCACCCAAACACACTCCACTCCCAACCCCCAGTTAGATATCAAATTGGCTTGATGGATAGATCACTGCAGAGAGAATTTCCCCTCATTTATATCTATAGGATATAGGATCAATGGGGGAGAAAACCCACAGCACCCCACTACACATGCAAGTGATTAGTACAGGCCATTAAGCCCCAGTCAGGCTTGACTATAAACTGTTTACACCAGCCAATTACACATAAGCTGGCTAAGTCAATAGGTCAGTACAACAACAACACTGGCTTATTTCTCCCCTGGCCGTTTTCCCTGGAGGTTGATGTAAACCAAGTGAATCTAATCAAAACTAAACTATTAGCAGACTTCACCATTTGAATGAGAAACAGGTTTCATTGGCTTAGGTGAAGCAACATGCCTTCATTATGAAGACATTCATTATAGAGTTCAGTAAACCTCAACAGGTCCTAATTTTACCAAATTACCCCCCCCCCCCCTCCCATTATGGAGTTCAGT